>JARGYO010000267.1:600000-787500 GCA_029206835.1 Rana muscosa
GAGGACAGAGGGACAGGGTGGGATGAGGAAAGGGGGACAGGGTGGGATGAGGACAGAGGGACAGGGTGGGATGAGGAAAGGGGGACAGGGTGGGATGAGGAAAGGGGGAAAGGGTGGGATGAGGAAAGGGGGAAAGGGTGGGATGAGGACAGAGGAACAGGGTGGGATGAGGAAAGGGGGACAGGGTGGGATGAGGAAAGGGGGACAGGGTGGGATGGGGACAGAGAACAGGGTGGGATGAGGAAAGGGGGACAGGGTGGGATGGGGAAAGGGGGTCAGGGTGGAATGAGGAAAGGAGGACAGGGTGGGATGAGGACAGAGGGACAGGGTGGGATGAGGACAGAGGGACAGGGTGGGATGTGGACAGAGGACAGGGTGGGATGAGGACAGAGGGACAGGGTGGGATGAGGAAAGGGGGACAGGGTGGGATGAGGACAGAGGGACAGGGTGGGATGAGGAAAGGGGGAAAGGGTGGGATGAGGACAGAGGGACAGGGTGGGATGAGGACAGAGGGACAGGGTGGGATGAGGAAAGGGGGACAGGGTGGGATGAGGAAAGGGGGACAGGGTGGGATGAGGACAGAGGGACAGGGTGGGATGAGGACAGAGAGACAGGGTGGGATGAGGACAGAGGGACAGGGTGGGATGAGGACAGAGGGACAGGGTGGGATGAGGAAAGAGGGACAGGGTGGGATGAGGAAAGGGGGACAGGGTGGGATGAGGACAGAGGGACAGGGTGGGATGAGGACAGAGGGACAGGGTGGGATGAGGAAAGGGGGACAGGGTGGGATGAGAAAAGGGGGACAGGGTGGGATGAGGACAGAGGGACAGGGTGGGATGAGGAAAGGGGGACAGGGTGGGATGAGGACAGAGGGACAGGGTGGGGTGAGGACAGAGGGACAGGGTGGGATGAGGAAAGGGGGACAGGGTGGGATGAGGACAGAGGGACAGGGTGGGATGAGGACAGAGGGACAGGGTGGGATGAGGACAGAGGGACAGGGTGGGATGAGGAAAGGGGGAAAGGGTGGGATGAGGACAGAGGGACAGGGTGGGATGAGGAAAGGGGGACAGGGTGGGATGAGGAAAGGGGGACAGGGTGGGATGGGGACAGAGAACAGGGTGGATGAGGACAGAGGGACAGGGTGGGATGAGGAAAGAGGGACAGGGTGGGATGAGGAAAGGGGGACAGGGTGGGATGAGGACAGAGGGACAGGGTGGGATGAGGAAAGAGGGACAGGGTGGGATGAGGAAAGGGGGACAGGGTGGGATGAGGAAAGGGGGACAGGGTTGGATGAGGACAGAGGGACAGGGTGGGATGAGGACAGAGGGACAGGGTGGGATGAGGAAAGAGGGACAGGGTGGGATGAGGAAAGAGGGACAGGGTGGGATGAGGAAAGAGGGACAGGGTGGGATGAGGAAAGAGGGACAGGGTGGGATGAGGAAAGGGGGACAGGGTGGGATGAGGACAGAGGGACAGGGTGGGATGAGGAAAGGGGGAAAGGGTGGGATGAGGACAGAGGGACAGGGTGGGATGAGGACAGAGGGACAGGGTGGGATGAGGAAAGGGGACAGGGTGGGATGAGGAAAGGGGGACAGGGTGGGATGAGGAAAGAGGGACAGGGTGGGATGAGGACAGAGGGACAGGGTGGGATGGGGACAGAGGGACAGGGTGGGATGAGGACAGAGGGACAGGGTGGGATGAGGAAAGGGGGACAGGGTGGGATGAGGACAGAGGGACAAGGTGGGATGAGGAAAGGGGGACAGGGTGGGATGGGGACAGAGAACAGGGTGGGATGAGGAAAGGGGGACAGGGTGGGATGGGGACAGAGGGACAGGGTGGGATGAGGACAGAGGGATAGGGTGGGATGAGGACAGAGGGACAGGGTGGGATGAGGAAAGGGGGACAGGGTGGGATGAGGACAGAGGGACAGGGTGGGATGAGGAAAGGGGGACAGGGTGGGATGAGGAAAGGGGGAAAGGGTGGGATGAGGAAAGGGGGAAAGGGTGGGATGAGGACAGAGGGACAGGGTGGAATGAGGAAAGGGGGACAGGGTGGGATGAGGAAAGGGGGACAGGGTGGGATGGGGACAGAGAACAGGGTGGGATGAGGAAAGGGGGACAGGGTGGGATGGGGAAAGGGGGTAAAGGTGGAATGAGGAAAGGAGGACAGGGTGGGATGAGGACAGAGGGACAGGGTGGGATGAGGACAGAGGGACAGGGTGGGATGTGGACAGAGGGACAGGGTGGGATGAGGAAAGGGGGACAGGGTGGGATGAGGACAGAGGGACAGGGTGGGATGAGGAAAGGGGGGCAGGGTGGGATGAGGACAGAGGGACAGGGTGGGATGAGGAAAGGGGGAAAGGGTGGGATGAGGACAGAGGGACAGGGTGGGATGAGGAAAGAGGGACAGGGTGGGATGAGGAAAGGGGGAAAGGGTGGGATGAGGACAGAGGGACAGGGTGGGATGAGGAAAGGGGGAAAGGGTGGGATGAGGACAGAGGGACAGGGTTGGATGAGGAAAGAGGGACAGGGTGGGATGAGGAAAGGGGGACAGGGTGGGATGAGGACAGGGGGACAGGGTGGGATGAGGACAGAGGGACAGGGTGGGATGAGGACAGAGGGACAGGGTGGGATGAGGAAAGGGGGACAGGATGGGATGAGGAAAGGGGGACAGGGTGGGATGAGGACAGAGGGACAGGGTGGGATGAGGACAGAGGGACAGGCTGGGATGAGGAAAGGGGGACAGGGTGGGATGAGGAAAGGGGGATAGGGTGGGATGAGGACAGGGGGACAGGGTGGGATGGGGACAGAGGGACAGGGTGTGATGAGGAAAGGGGGACAGGGTGGGATGAGGACAGAGGGACAGGGTGGGATGAGGAAAGGGGGACAGGGTGGGATGGGGACAGAGAACAGGGTGGGATGAGGAAAGGGGGACAGGGGGATGGGGACAGAGGGACAGGGTGGGATGAGGAAAGGGGGACAGGGTGGGATGAGGAAAGGGGGACAGGGTGGGATGAGGACAGAGGGACAGGGTGGGATGAGGACAGAGGGACAGGGTGGGATGAGGACAGAGGAACAGGGTGGGATGAGGACAGAGGGACAGGGTGGGATAAGGAAAGGGGGACAGGGTGGGATGAGGAAAGGGGGAAAGGGTGGGATGAGGACAGAGGGACAGGGTGGGATGAGGAAAGGGGGACAGGGTGGGATGAGGAAAGGGGGAAAGGGTGGGATGAGGAAAGGGGGAAAGGGTGGGATGAGGAAAGGGGGGCAGGGTGGGATGGGGACAGAGAACATGGTGGGATGAGGAAAGGGGGACATGGTAGGATGGGGAAAGGGGGTCAGGGTGGAATGAGGAAAGGAGGACAGGGTAGGATGAGGACAGAGGGACAGGGTGGGATGAGGACAGAGGGACAGGGTGGGATGTGGAAAGAGGGACAGGGTGGGATGAGGACAGAGGGACAGGGTGGGATGAGGAAAGGGGGACAGGGTGGGATGAGGACAGAGGGACAGGGTGGGATGAGGAAAGAGGGACAGGGTGGGATGAGGAAAGAGGGACAGGGTGGGATGAGGAAAGGGGGACAGGGTGGGATGAGGAAAGGGGGACAGGGTGGGATGAGGACAGGGGGACAGGGTGGGATGGGGACAGAGGGACAGGGTGGGATGAGGACAGAGGGACAGGGTGGGATGAGGAAAGAGGGACAGGGTGGGATGAGGAAAGAGGGACAGGGTGGGATGAGGAAAGGGGGACAGGGTGGGATGAGGACAGAGGGACAGGTGGGATGACGAAAGGGGGACAGGGTGGGATGAGGAAAGGGGGACAGGGTGGGATGAGGACAGAGGGACAGGGTGGGATGAGGAAAGGGGGACAGGGTGGGATGAGGAAAGGGGGACAGGGTGGGATGAGAAAAGGGGGACAGGGTGGGATGAGGACAGAGGGACAGGGTGGGATGAGGACAGAGGGACAGGGTTTGGATGAGGACAGAGGGACAGGGTGGGATGAGGACAGAGGGACAGGGTGGGATGAGGAAAGGGGGACAGGGTGGGATGAGGACAGGGGGACAGGGTGGGATGAGGACAGAGGGACAGGGTGGGATGAGGACAGGGGGACAGGGTGGGATGAGGACAGAGGGACAGGGTGGGATGAGGAAAGGGGGACAGGGTGGGATGAGGAAAGGGGGAAAGGGTGGGATGAGGAAAGGGGGAAAGGGTGGGATGAGGACAGAGGGACAGGGTGTGATGAGGAAAGGGGGACAGGGTGGGATGGGGACAGAGAACAGGGTGGGATGAGGAAAGGGGGACAGGGTGGGATGGGGAAAGGGGGTCAGGGTGGGATGAGGACAGAGGGACAGGGTGGGATGAGGAAAGGGGGACAGGGTGGGATGAGGAAAGGGGGACAGGGTGGGATGAGGACAGAGGGACAGGGTGGGATGAGGACAGAGGGACAGGGTGGGATGAGGAAAGGGGGACAGGGTGGGATGAGGACAGAGGGACAGGGTGGGATGAGGACAGAGGGACAGGGTGGGATGAGGACAGAGGGACAGGGTGGGATGAGGACAGAGGGACAGGGTGGGATGAGGACAGAGGGACAGGGTGGGATGAGGAAAGGGGGACAGGGTGGGATGAGGAAAGGGGGACAGGGTGGGATGAGGACAGAGGGACAGGGTGGGATGAGGAAAGGGGGACAGGGTGGGATGAGGACAGAGGGACATGGTGGGGTGAGGACAGAGGGACAGGGTGGGATGAGGAAAGGGGGACAGGGTGGGATGAGGACAGAGGGACAGGGTGGGATGAGGACAGAGGGACAGGGTGGGATGAGGAAAGGGGGACAGGGTGGGATGAGGAAAGGGGGAAATGGTGGGATGAGGAAAGGGGGGAAGGGTGGGATGAGGACAGAGGGACAGGGTGGGATGAGGAAAGGGGGACAGGGTGGGATGAGGAAAGGGGGACAGGGTGGGATGGGGACAGAGAACAGGGTGGGATGAGGAAAGGGGGACAGGGTGGGATGGGGAAAGGGGGTCAGGGTGGAATGAGGAAAGGAGGACAGGGTGGGATGAGGACAGAGGGACAGGGTGGGATGAGGACAGAGGGACAGGGTGGTATGTGGAAAGGGGGACAGGCTGGGATGAGGACAGAGGGACAGGGTGGGATGAGGAAAGGGGGACAGGGTGGGATGAGGACAGAGGGACAGGGTGGGATGAGGAAAGGGGAAAAGGGTGGGATGAGGACAGAGGGACAGGGTGGGATGAGGACAGAGGGACAGGGTGGGATGAGGAAAGGGGGACAGGGTGGGATGAGGACAGGGGGACAGGGTGGGATGAGGACAGAGGGACAGGGTGGGATGAGGAATGGGGGACAGGGTGGGATGAGGAAAGGGGGACAGGGTGGGATAAGGACAGAGGGACAGGGTGGGATGAGGACAGAGGGACAGGGTGGGATGAGGAAAGGGGGACAGGGTGGGATGAGGAAAGGGGGACAGGGTGGGATGAGGACAGGGTGGGATGAGGACAGGGGGACAGGGTGGGATGGGGACAGAGGGACAGGGTGGGATGAGGACAGAGGGACAGGGTGGGATGAGGAAAGGGGGACAGGGTGGGATGAGGACAGAGGGACAGGGTGGGATGAGGAAAGGGGGACAGGGTGGGATGGGGACAGAGAACAGGGTGGGATGAGGAAAGGGGGACAGGGTGGGATGGGGACAGAGGGACAGGGTGGGATGAGGAAAGGGGGACAGGGTGGGATGAGGACAGAGGGACAGGGTGGGATGAGGACAGAGGGACAGGGTGGGATGAGGACAGAGAGACAGGGTGGGATGAGGACAGGGAGACAGGGTGGGATGAGGACAGAGGGACAGGGTGGGATGAGGACAGAGGGACAGGGTGGGATGAGGAAAGGGAGACAGGGTGGGATGAGGACAGAGGGACAGGGTGGGATGAGGAAAGGGGGACAGGGTGGGATGGGGACAGAGGGACAGGGTGGGATGAGGAAAGGGGGACAGGGCGGGATGAGGAAAGGGGGACAGGGTGGGATGAGGACAGGGGGCCAGGGTGGGGAGGGGCAGAGCATCTTTTAATTTGGGGGGGAGAGGGGGGTGTGGGGATATGTGCTGGGGAGTGATTTGGGAGGGGAAAGGATATGTGCTAGTGGGGGGGAAATCAGACCCCCCACTAGCACATATCTTCTTCCCTCTTAAATCACTTCCCAGCACATATCCCCACACCCCCTCTCCCCTCCCCTCACTTCATTAGTTCACCTCTTATCTGCCTGCCCCCTGCCTGCCTGTGTCCTCTCTCACTGACGTTGTCTCACATACCAGCAGCACGGCTCTCAGCTCTCTCACTGACTGAAGTTGTGTCTCTCCTTGGCTCCTCCTCCTGGCTGTGTACACAGGAACATTGATCCAAGAGGGGGGAGGAGCCGGAGACTGACTGTGCGATGTCAGTGGAGAGAGAGAGGGACGGCTGCTCATAAAGCTGATTGACGCTGCGGGACCCCGGGCGGCAGGTGTCCCGGGTGATCGCGCCAGCGCATCTTAGACTGACCAATTACCGGAGCTCAGTGCCGAAACTTGTCGTGGCACTGAGCTCCGGGATTCAGCTGTGCGGCTCTCCGTGCGGGAGGAGGGGGAGGGGGAGGGGGGTGCGGCGGCCCGCCGCCCCCCGCAAAGTGCCGCCCTAGGCCTGGGCCTTGTCGGCCTAGGCCATAATACAGCACTGGCGTGGGGGTATATATATATATATATATATATATATATGTTGGTATACCATTCTGGTGGAATTATGGACTGATTGATACAAGTAACTGCTCTATTAAAGGCAGGAATGTCAAGTGCAAGGAAATAGTTTTTACTGCCGTATCCAAACCTTTTTGACCTTGGAAGGGACTGCTGGTATATTGATGGTTCTTATTACTATAAAGGTGGAAGCAGAATTTCAGGATTTGCTGGTAATTGTGTAAAAGCATCCTTAACCACTTAACGACCGCTCACTGTATATATACGTCGGCAGAATGGCACCGACAGGCACAATCACGTAGAGCATACGTGATTGCCTTTGTATAGTTGGGGGGTCCAATCGGACCCCCCTTCTGTACAGTGAGCGGTGGCTAAGTGTCCGGGAGCGTTCCGGGATGAGGGGGCAGCCATTCGTTTCTGGTCACCCCCTCGCGATCGCTCCCGGCGAATGGAAATGCCCCCTCTGTCTGTGTCAGACAGAGGGAGCAGGAGGAAGTGATGTCATCTCTGGTGCGGCGCTCACATATACCGAGCGCCGTACAAGAGAAGATATCAGGTCAGTGCACACAACACTACACTGACACCAGGACACATAGGGACATAAATCGCCCCCCCAGCCCCCCCCAACACCCCAGATCACCCCCCAGATCACCCCCCCAGCCCCCAGTCACAGTGTCACTGATTGCAGTGACCATTTATTTAGTGATCACTGCAATCAGTGACATTTGTGACTGTAAAAGTGTCACCAAAGTTTAGTCTTAGGTCCAGTGTAGCCCCCTAACCCCCCCTAATAAAGGTTTAACCCCCTGATCACCCCCCAGATAACCCTTTCACCGCCTATCACCACTGTCGCTTAGCGATCATTTTTCTGATTGCTGTCTTAGCGTCAGTGATGCCGATCGGCAGCCAGTAATTTTTTTTAGGTTCGCCGCAGGTTTTTATAGCGTCAGGTACCCCAATATATTATCTAATAAAGGTTTAACCCCCTTGATCGCCCCCCAGGTAACCCTTTCACCCCCTATCACCACTGTCACTAAGCGATCGTTTTTCTAAACGCTGTCTTAGTGTCTGTGATGCAGATCGGTAGCCGGTAATTTTTTTTAGGTTCGCCGCAGGTTTTTATAGCGTCAGGTACCCCAATATATTATCTAATAAAGGTTTAACCCCCTTGATCGCCCCCCAGGTAACCCTTTCACCCCCTATCACCACTGTCGCTAAGCAATTGTTTTTCTAAACGCTGTCTTAGTGTCGGTGATGCAGATCGGTAGCCAGTATTTTTTTTTAGGTTCGCCGCATGTTTTTATAGCGTCAGGTACCCCAATATATTATCTAATAAAGGTTTAACCCCCTTGATCGCCCCCCAGGTAACCCTTTCACCCCCTATCACCACTGTCACTAAGCTATCGTTTTTCTAAACGCTGTCTTAGTGTCTGTGGTGCAGATCGGTAGCCGGTAATTTTTTTTAGGTTCGCCGCAGGTTTTTATAGCGTCAGGTACCCCAATATATTATCTAATAAAGGTTTAACCCCCTTGATCGCCCCCCAGGTAACCCTTTCACCCCCTATCACCACTGTCGCTAAGCAATTGTTTTTCTAAACGCTGTCTTAGTGTCGGTGATGCAGATCGGTAGCCAGTATTTTTTTTTAGGTTCGCCGCATGTTTTTATAGCGTCAGGTACCCCAATATATTATTTAATAAAGGTTTAACCCCCTTGATCGCCCCCCAGGTAACCCTTTCACCCCCTATCACCACTGTCACTAAGCGATCGTTTTTCTAAACGCTGTCTTAGTGTCGGTGATGCAGATCGGTAGCTGGTAATTTTTTTTAGGTTCGCCGCAGGTTTTTATAGCGTCAGGTACCCCCATATATTATCTAATAAAGGTTTTAACCCCCTGATTGCCCCTAGTTAACCCTTTCACCAGTGATCACCATATAAGTGTTACGGGTGACGCTGGTTAGTTAGTTTGCTTTTTATAGTGTCAGGGCACCCGCCGTGTATATAACCCAATAAAGGTTTAACCCCCTGATCGCCCGGCGGGTGATATCAATTAGGTTTTAGCGTCAGAGAGGATCTGAGTCACACCCCAGGCAGCGTCAGGTTAGTGCCAGTAACGCTAACACCCACGCGTGAAGCATACACCCCCCTTAGTGGTATAGTATCTGAACAGATCAATATCTGATCTGATCAGATCTATACTAGCGTCCCCAGCAGTTTAGGGTTCCCAAAAACACAGTGTTAGCGGGATCAGCCCAGATACCTGCTGGCACCTGCGTTTTGCCCCTCCGTCCAGCCCAGGCCACCCAAGTGCAGTATCGATCGATCACTGTCACTTACAAAACAAAAACACACATAACTGCAGCGTTCGCAGAGACAGGCCTGATCCCTGCGACTCCAGTGCTGTAGGAGGTGATTTCACCACCACAGTTAAAAAAAAAGCAAATATGCCGAAGCATTGGGGCAGCAGGGGCGGAGGAGCGATTTTGCTCCTAATGCCGCGTACATACGGTCGAAATTCCGACGGAGGCTTGCCCGTGGAAAAGTCCGACCATGTGTGTGCGGCATAACTTTTTTGCGGGAGGATGCCCCCATGCTTCGGCATATATAAATGGTGCGTGTATGCCCATCATTGGAAGTGGGTGGATGAAGGGCGGTATTCTAATGGTGGGCATACCCACCGATCAATCTCTTTTTTCGTTCAGCCAACTGGCTGCATGAAATAAAAAGATTACAATACATGTCCAACAAGGACCAGCAACGTACTGGTATGTTGCTGGACTTTGAATGTTTATACCAGAATGATGCCTGCGGGTTTAGGTATCATCTTGGTATCATTCTTTTCAGCCAGCGGCCGGCTTTCATGTAAAAGCAATCCTAGTGGCTAATTAGCCTCTGGACTGCTTTTACAAGCAGTGGGAGGGAATGTCCCCCCCCGGATATAAAAAGCGCCATTGGGAAATTGGGAAAGCATTTTATCACACCGATCTTGGTGTGGTCAGATGCTTTGAGGGCAGAGGAAAGATCTAGGGTCCAATAGACCCCAGTTTTTTCAAAAAAGAGTACCTGTCATTACCTATTGCTATCATAGGGGATATTTACATTCCCTGAGATAACAATAAAAATGATAAAAAAAAAAAAAAAATACTTGGAAGGAACAATTTAAAAATAAAAGCAAAAAGCAAAATTAATAATAAAAAAAAAAGAAAAAAAAAAAAGCACCCCTGTCCTGCCCTGCTCTTGCCCAATGGCGAACGCAAGCGTCGGTCTGGCGTCATATGTAAACAGCAATTGCACCATGCATGTGAGGTATCACCACGAAGGTCAGATCCAGGGCAATAATTTTAGCAGTAGACCTCCTCTGTAAATCTACTGGGGTAACTTGTAAAGGCTTTTAAAGGCTTTTAAAAATGTATGTAGTTTGTCGCCAATGCGAGTTTGTGCGAAATTTTAAAGCATGTCGTGTTTGGTATCTATGTACTCGGCCTAAGATCATCTTTTTTATTTCATCAAACATTTGGGCAATATAGTGTGTTTTAGTGCATTAAAATTAAAAAAAGTGTATTTTTTAACCCAAAAAATGCGTTTGAAAAATCGCTGCGCAAATACTGTGTAGAAAAAAAAAATGCAACACCCACCATTTTAATCTGTAGGGCCTTTGCTTTAAAAATATATATAATGTTTGGGGTTCAACATAATTTTCTTGCAAAAAAAAATGTTTTCATGTAAACAAAAAGTGTCAAAAAGGGCTTTGTCTTCAAGTGGTTAGAAGAGTGGATGTAAGCTTCCTAATGTTGTGTATAAAATGCCAGAACAGTTCAAAACCCCCCCAAATGACCCCATTTTGGAAAGTAGACACCCCAAGCTATATACTGAGAGGCATGTCGAGTCCATGGAATATTTTATATGTTGACACAAGTTGCGGAAAAACGACAATTTTTTTTTTTTTGCACAAAGTTGTCACTAAATGATATATTGCTCAAACATGCCATGGGCATATGTGGAATTACACCCCAAAATACATTCTGTTGCTTCTCCTGAGTACGGGGATACCACATGTGTGAGACTTTTTGGGAGCCTAGCCACGTACGGGACCCCAAAAACCAAGCACCGCCTTCAGGCTTTCTAAGGGTGTAAATTTTTGATTTCACTTCCCACTGCCTATCACAGTTTCGGAGGCCATGGAATGCCCAGATAGCACAAAACCCCCCCAAATGACCCCATTTTGGAAAGTAGACACCCCAAGCTATTTGCTGAGAGGTATTGTGAGTATTTTGCAGATCTCGCTTTTTGTCACAAAGTTTTGAAAATTGAAAAAAAATAAAAATATATATATATATTTTCTTTCTTCATTTTCAAAAACAAATGAGAGCTGTAAAATACTCGCCATTCCTCTCAGCAAATAGCTTGGGGTGTCTATATTCCAAAATGGGGTCATTTGGGGGGGTTTTGTGCGATTTTGGCATTTTATGGCCTTCGAAACTGTGATAGGTAGTGAGGAGTGAAATCAAAAATTTGTGCCTAGAAATCCTGAAGGCGGTGCTTGGTTTTCGGGGTCCCGTACGCGGCTAGGCTCCTAAAAAGTCCCACACATGTGGTATCCCCGTACTCAGGAGAAGCAGAAAAATGTATTTTGGGGTGTAATTCCACATATAACCATGGCATGTGTGAGCAATATATCATTTAGTGACAACTTTTTGTAATTTTTTTTTTTTTTGTCATTATTCAATCACTTGGGACAAAAAAATATATATTCAATGGGCTCAACAGGCCTCTCAGCAATTTCCTTGGGGTGTCTACTTTCTAAAATGGGGTCATTTGGGGGGGTTTTGTGCTATTTTGGCATTTTATGGCCTTCGAAACTGTGATAGGTAGTGAGGAGTGAAATCAAAAATTTGCGCCCTTAGAAATCCTGAAGGCGGTGCTTGGTTTCCGGGGTCCCGTACGCGGCTAGGCTCCCAAAAAGTCCCACACATGTGGTATCCCCGTACTCAGGAGAAGCAGCAAAATGTATTTTGGGGTGAAATTCCACATATAACCATGGCATGTGTGAGCAATATATCATTTAGTGACAACTTTTTGTAATTTTTTTTTTTTTTTTTTAGTCATTATTCAATCACTTGGGACAAAAAATAAAAAATTCAATGGGCTCAACATGCCTCTCAGCAATTTCCTTGGGGTGTCTACTTTCCAAAATGGGGTCATTTGGGGGGGTTTTGTACTGCCCTGTCATTTTAGCACCTCAAGAAATGAGATAGGCAGTCATAAATTTAAAGCTGTGTAAATTTCTGAAAATGTACCCTAGTTTGTAAACTCTATAACTTTTGCGCAAACCAATAAATATACGCTTATTGACATTTTTTTTACTAAAAACATGTGGCTGAATACATTTTGGCCTAAATGTATGACTACAATTGAGTTTATTCGATTTTTCTTATAACAAAAAGTAGAAAATATCTTTTTTTTTCAAAATTTTCGCTCTTTTTCCGTTTATATCGCAAAAAATAAAAATCGCAGAGGCAATCAAATACCATTAAAAGAAAGCTCTATTTGTGGGAAGAAAAGGACGCAAATTTCGTTTGGGTACAACATTGCATGTCCGCACAATTTACAGTTAAAGCAGCGCAGTGCAAAATTCTGAATTCACCTCTGGTCCTTTAGCTACCAAATGGTCCGGGGCTTAAGTGGTTAAAAATGAAAACCTTGAGCCTGGAGATGAGAGAATCCTGGACTTATGTGGATTGGACCTCACAAGGCATACCAAGCTTTACTTTCTGTGAGAGATGTGATGAAGTCAGAATGGACTGTGACATCAGCTAATTTTTGCACAATATTCAAGATCGTGATGTGATTTACTCAAGAAAGAGCAAGCTTTGAAATAAGCCCTAACAGCTATACAGGCCACGGATGTTTACCGAATCCTTTTCCAGTCATGGTCTAAAGTTATGTTATATAATAACTGATTCATGGGAATATTTTAGGGGGGCTGGTGAAGAGAGATGTAACCAGTCTCAGCATCATATTTCATATGAGCCATTGTAAAGCATCCAGTACCTCAAATCATAATGATGTTTGTTGCTTAATTTATGGGTCAGTTCTAGTAGTTAGAACCGACCCAAGTGGGGGTATATGTTGTAATATGTTGGCCGATTTATGTGGGACAATATATTATTATATATATGTAGCGACCTCACCCCTCTCACCCCTTCTCGGCTTGTTGTCTTGTCTAGGGGGTTAACACGGGGGGAGGGATGAGATACACCACGGCCCATGTCCTCCAATGTGTAGAGGTGAAGGCCAGAATGATCGGGCCTTGTGTGTATGTCTCAGAGTCCATCCTTTACCGAATGACCCCCCCCCCCCTTTGCTCCCAGTAACTGGAGTTCCACACACTGAAAACGGTCCAACTCGTATTTATTTCTTGAGCAACAAATAGTCATACAGCACAGACAGGTTGGGACCCTTGAAACAGTTCAGTATTTGTGGGGAGTTGGTCAAGGCACAATCCTTTAAGGTATAGCTAACCACTGTGGTGTCACCAATGGCAAAAATTCGCTGCCACCGACTAGATAGAACAGAACATGGTTTACCTTCGCTAACGTAGCCCCTATCAGAGGGAAGACATCCGTCCAAGACAGTTACCGGAGGCCTCTCCGTCACCAGCAAATGCTGCGCTGGACTCTCCGGAGAAGTTCCGCTCACCGGCCTCCTCGTCTCAGACACGGGCACCCAAGGAGTTAGGGCCCCCTCGGATTCCTCCACCCTCGCGGAACTCAGTCGAAGGTACTGAGCTCCAGGCCTCCGCCATAGTACCTCACCCCAGGCTAAAGGTGCCTGAGACGGACTCCATCTCTCACTCCGGCCAGGTCAAGGGCACCTGGGCCCGGAACTCTGGAACGCCAGCACCCAGGCTGAAGGTGCCTGAGTGCGGCCGCGTCCTCCGCCTCGGGACTCTGAACCAACCACCACGAACGAACCCCGTGGTCAGGGTGTCCGCCCCTTTTATCCCCTCTCCCTTTGCGTCACAGCGGGTTCCCCACCCCGCTGTACATGCGCCAGGAAAGGACAAAAAGGCACAGTCTTGCGGTGTGGGTTCAACTCCGGCCCAGGGTGACAACGCCACCTGCAGGCCGCAGGGAACCTCACACCCCCAGAGTCCTCCAAGACAATGAATGGTGTCTAATTCCCTAGCAATCAGGGTGCATTGGGTCATACTACCACCCATGCACTCCCCCTATATTTTAAACCTCTGCTACATATATATTGTATAAGTACAAGATTGACCAGGCCATATTTCAGTTGACTTTGGTATCTGTAATCTAATTACACATATCAAAGGGTGTTTGTTGATCAAAGGGGTTAGTGGCCAAACAAGGTTTACTACACATATCAGAGGGGACAGATAATGACTCTCATGTGCTAATCCTATGCAAGCCTACCTAGGTGTGTGAGGTGGCCTGTTAACTTAATTGAACATTTCAAAGGGGACATATTGTTTAGGACCTGAGTATTTATTGATGGTATTTAGACTTCAGGGGGTATTCATTCATGGGAACATTTGGTTGACCTGGCAGAACCCCCCCCCCCCCCAGTGTCAGACCAGTATTTGAAACATATAAGCTGGCATTCAGTCTGCTCCAGTCTTGTCAGTCTGCATGGATAGGAAGGAACAGGTCTAGCTAGGATTGATCTAGGAGATATGGGACTCTAAATTATATATATTTATATATATATATATATATACTCTGTTGGATCCGTTGTCATCTGTGCAAGTATTGGACTTTGTTCTGTTTTGGAAGTTAAATAAACTGCACTTTCTGGAGAACTTGGGTGATGCTGCGGAAACATAACTTATATAATCATACTAATACTTAAACATCAATTATCTACTGGACACTATATATTATATCACTACATCCCCAGATATCCCCCCAGCACTCTGACCCCCTCTACACCCCAGATATCCCCCCAGCACTCTGACCCCTCTACACCCCAGATATCCCCCCAGCACTCCTCTGACCCCTCTACACCCCAGATATCCCCCCAGCACTCTGACCGCTCCACACCCCAGATATCCCCCAGCACTCTGACCCCCTCTACATCCCAGATATCCCCCCAACACTCTGACTCCTCTACACCCCAGATATCCCCCCAGCACTCTGACCGCTCTACACCCCAGATATCCCCCCAGCACTCTGACCCCCTCTACATCCCAGATATCCCCTCAGCACTCTGACCCCCTCTACACCCCAGATATCCCCCCCAACACTCTGATCCCTCTACATCCCAGATATCCCCCCAGCACTCTGACCGCTGTACACACCAGATATCCCCCCAGCACTCTGACCCCTCTACACCCCAGATATCCCCTCAACACTCTGACCCCTCTACACCCCAGATATCCCCCCAGTACTCTGACCCCTCTACACACCAGATATTTCCCCCTAACACTCTGACCCCTCTACACCCCAGATATCCTCCCAGCACTCTGACCCCTCTACACCCCAGATATCCCCCCAGCACTCTGACCCCTCTACGCCCCAGATATCCCCCCAGCACTCTGATCCCTCTACACCCCAGATATCCCCCCAGCACTCTGATCCCTCTACACCCCAGATATCCCCCCAGCACTCTGACCCCTCTACGCCCCAGATATCCCCCCAGCACTCTGATCCCTCTACACCCCATATATCTCTTCAGCAGTCTGACCCCTCTACACCCCAGATATCCCCTCAGCACTGTGACCCCTCTACACCCCATACACACACTATTATCCAACGCTCATGGAAAGTCCCAATAACTAGTGAAGACTTTGGGAGTAATGATGAAAAACTTTGTCCGTTTATTAGTGACAATAGAAAGAGGGAATCCACTCCCAAATGTACAGAAAGCAGGTAAAACTTTACTCTCTAGCCGCCATTAATATGCCCCTTATTAAACTTGCAAAGAAAAAAATCCGTGGAGCAAGGAGGGGTTGAAAGAAAGTCAGCACAAAGCCTGCAATCTGATCCCTCTGTGGGTACAGTACCTTGGATGATATGATCTGACCACTTCAGAAAATAAAAAATGTTTAAATCAACACATGAGCACAATAGCCAGGGAGGATCCAATGCAGAGCCATTCCTGAATAATAGAAATATATGAAAGATGTAATATCTTGAAGAGGGAAGGGGATAGTGCCTCGACTAACGTTTCACGCTTCCCTGAGCGCTTTATCAAAGTCAAGGCATAGAGGCACCTCTGGTAATTAAATAGGGATAGGGGGAGGGGTTTGTGTGGCCTACAATGGCAGGGGGATGTGATAGTACTTTTATTTTTAACCCCTACCTTGCTCGCCAGATAAGAATATAACATAAACATTAAAATACAAAAAACAGACAACAAAACACAATGGATCATTACGAATTAACTTAAAAAATAGTATCTTATTAAAAATAGTATTTATTATAAAAACAATATTTTAAAAAAAATTATATTAAAAAGTATTTATATTAAACTATTTATATAAAACTACATGTCTCAGTTCCCTCGTTTAACCCCTTGGGGGCCAAAGAATCGAACATAAAAATCCAAAAGACCTCCCTTCTGCATAAGAGGGAAAATCTTTCGTTACTAGTTAGTGTTCCCTTAGGGATGGATTCGATTACAAATACCTCTAGGCATTTGAAATCCCTATTGTGTACACGGTCAAAGTGACGAGGTACGCTGTGATCGTTACATCCCTTCTTAATGAGTCGGCGATGATCTCCGACTCTTGCGCGCAGTGCGCGTATGGTGCGTCCTACGTAAAATAAACCGCAGGGGCACCGCAAGACGTAAATGACAAAGTCAGTGGAACAGGTAACAAATTGTCTTATTCTAAATTCTTTACTTGGATTTACCCTAATTCTGTCAGTACCATGTACAATAAACTGGCAGGTTAGGCATGCTCTTTTTTTGCACTGAAAAATGCCTTTTCTGTCGTTAAAATAGGACCTAATGTCCAAAGGAGATCTCGTGGGTTTTGCTTGCACTTTACTAGGGGCCAGTATGTTTTTGATGGTTCTTGCCCTACGAAAAGTTATATGTGGAACCGGAGGTAATACCGGAGCTAGTCTCTGATCCAACTGAAGGATATTAAAATGTTTCTTAATTATCCTAGATATTGACTTATATTTGTCATTGTAGGTAGATACAAATCTTACCGTTTTGGTATTATAACATAAGTCTTTCTGTACTTTCTTAGTCTGTTCGGAACCCACAAAGGATGAAAAGGCTTCTCTGATAAGCTCACAGGGATAGCCCTTGTCCTCAAATTTCTTTGACATCAGACTTCTCTGTTCCACATAGTCTTCATTTATGGTGCAGTTCCTTCTGAGTCTATTAAATTGCCCCTTGGGGATGTTATGTTTCCAGGTAGGATGATGGCAGCTTTTATAATGGAGATACGAGTTGCCACTAGTAGGTTTTGTATGGTTTTTAGTGATAATCTTCTCGGAATCACTTGTTAGAACCAAATCCAAGAAAACCAATTCTTTTTTATCCAACACGTACGTAAACGTTAAACCAAACGTGTTGGTATTACAATGGGCCACAAAGGAGGAGAAAACATCTGGGCTCCCGTTCCAGATGAGCACAATGTCATCAATATAGCGACCATAAAACACTATGTGCTCAGCAAACGGGTTGTTAGACCAGACGTATTGCTCCTCCCAATGGTCCATGGTCAAGTTGGCATATACTGGAGCAAAGTTCGCTCCCATGGCTGTGCCTCTACGTTGGACGTAAAACTGCTCACAAAAGGTAAAATAATTATGCTTCAAGCAAAATTCTATGGATTCAACCACGAATTGGGATTGAAGTGAGTTAAAATCTCCACTCTTGGATAAAAAATATTGTACCGCTCGAAGACCTATCTCATGGAATCTTTGATATAAGAGGGTAATTGTAAAACCAAGGGTTGCAAAATAAAATCAATATACATGGATAAACCATTAATAAAACTATTTGTACTTGCTACTATGGCTCTGCATTGGATCCTCCCTGGCTATTGTGCTCATGTGTTGATTTAAACATTTTTTATTTTCTGAAGTGGTCATTCCTCTATTATTCCACTAGAGAGCAGTGACGCTGAGAGTAGAGCAGAGAGCAGTGACGCTAATATCCTCGTAGGCGAGGAACCCGCAGGACAGCACTTCTCGTCTCACCACACTGTCTGCTCCCTGACACATCAGCTGGCGTCGCAGCCGGGTGATGTCATAGATCCGGAGGAACGCAGTGAGTGATTCCTCTTGTCCCAGCTGCACTACGAACCTGGTCCTGTATCCCTCGCTGGAGGGTCCTCCACACGCCGCTCGGTCAGATCATATCATCCAAGGTACTGTACCCACAGAGGGATCAGATTGCAGGCTTTGTGCTGACTTTCTTTCAACCCCTCCTTGCTCCACGGATTTTTTTCTTTGCAAGTTTAATAAGGGGCATATCAATGGCGGCTAGAGAGTAAAGTTTTACCTGCTTTCTGTACATTTGGGAGTGGATTCCCTCTTTCTATTGTCACTAATAAACGGACAAAGTTTTTCATCATTACTCCCAAAGTCTTAACTAGTTATTGGGACTTTCCATGAGCGCTGGATAATAGTGTGTGTATGGTGTGCGTTTTGTACTTCCGGGTATGAATTTTTTCTTGCTGCTCTGGATTCTGGTCCTCCCCTTTTTGTATATTTTTCTGAATATTTGGGATTTTTGTGATCAATTACTCATAAAAAACTTTTTTTTTTCTCCACCTTTTTTAGCGCTTGTGATCTTTGTTGTTTTATCCCTCTACACCCCAGATATCCCCCCAGCACTCTGACCCCTCTACACTCCAGATACTTCCCCAGCACTCTGACCCCTCTACATCCCAGATATCCCCCCAGCACTCTGACCCCTCTACACCCCAGATATCCCCTCAGCACTCTGACCCCTCTACATCCCAGATATCCCCTCAGCACTCTGATCCCTCTACACCCCAGATATCCCCCCAGCACTCTGACCCCTCTACACCCCAGATATCCCCCCAGCACTCTGACCCCTCTACACTCCAGATACTTCCCCAGCACTCTGACCCCTCTACATCCCAGATATCCCCCCAGCACTCTGACCCCTCTACACCCCAGATATCCCCTCAGCACTCTGACCCCTCTACGCCCCAGATATCCCCTCAGCACTCTGACCCCTCTACATCCCAGATATCCCCCCAGCACTCTGACCCCTCTACACCCCAGATATCCCCTCAGCACTCTGACCCCTCTACGCTCCAGATATCCCCTCAGCACTCTGATCCCTCTACGCCCCAGATATCCCCCCCAGCACTCTGACCCCTCTACACCCTAGATATCTCCTCAGCATTCTGACGCCTCTACAGCACCATTATTCCATCCATGTAGTACCCCCTTTTCCAGTGGAGATACAGTGCATGTAAACTTTTGGCACTGCACTCACCTATACCAATCAAGCAGGCAGAAGGAGGGGAGGAGGAGGGAGCATCCCTCCGGGCATTCCAAGCCTTTCAGTGCAAACAGTACTGGACCGCTGGGCTCACCATGACACCATCCACAATGCTACTTCCGTAGATGGGCTCTCAGTGCTGCCGACTCAGCAGCTCCCACTCCAGCTCCTACCCCGCAGCCTTTGAGTCCCGAGCATTGAAGCTGCATGGGACGGGGTCAGAGCATCACTGGCGCTCCAGCCCTGCTCCTCCCTGCTGGCTGTAAAAAAAAATAGGCGTCATTCTGCACTGCACGGCTCACCGCTGCCTGCCTGCCTCCCCTGTGTATCCATCACTCTCAGTGCCATCATGGGGCCCCCAATTTTGGGGTAGCGTGGGCTCAAGGACCAGCTGCTTTGGGGAAAGTGCAGGGGCCCCCCCATGCAGCAGGGGCCCCTGGGCAGTGCCCAGGTGTGCCCTCTCATTAAGACAGCCCTGCCCAGCAGAACATTAGGACCACCCACCAGAACATTATGACCACCCACTAGAACATTATACCCACCCACCAGAACATTATGATCACCCACCAGAACATTATAACCACCCACCAGAAGATTATAACCACCCACCAGAAGATTATGATCACCCCTCTAATATTAAGTAGGTCCCCCTTTTGCTGTCATCAAGGCATAGACTCCACCAGACAAAGAATGACACTGCCTCTGCTGGCTTGCCTTTTTCCCATACTGCAGTCTAGTGCCATCTCTTCCCCAGGTAAGTGACGCACACCCACCCAATGGAGAAGAATACTTCATTCATCAGACCAGGCCACCTTCTTCTATTTCTCTGTGCTGCGGTTCTGAGGCTCATGGGACCATTGTAGGTGCTTTTGGCTGTGAACATGAGTCAGCATGTACAACCTGACCAATCCGCAGCTACACAGCTCCATACACAACAAACTGCAATGAACATTTATTTATTTTTTGCTTTCAACTAATCAAAACTTTAAGGACAACATGTTCACTTGCTGCCTAATATATCCCACCTACTTCCAAATACCATTGTAGTGAGATAATCAATGTTATTCACTTCACCTGTCAGTGGTCAGAATGTTATGGCTGATCGGTGTACAGTACATACACACACAGCACAAGGCCATGTTCTCAGGGCTGCAGTTCCTCTGAGCTCCACAAGGTGGTAATCTCACTTCTACCCAGACAGGCAATCTCTACGGAATACAGACAGGAAGTGATGTCAGGTACAGACAGGAAGTTCCGGGTGAGAGGTGAGTCGGGAGGAAGTAGAGAGAAGACATTGCTGGAAGAGGCAGCAGAGAAGGTAATCAGATCTTATTTTCTATTTACACCCAGTAACTCCCGTCATGTCCGTCCTCTTCCTCCATAGTCACTGTGACGTCTTTTATCTCCAGCAGATGATGATACACACATATATAGTGTGGAGACCTTCATTAACCCCTTCAGGGTCAGAACATTTCCCCCACGTATGTGGCGGGAACATTCTCCTAATTTTGGAGAAAAACCAATAATATGTTCCTCTAAACAAACAGCACTGACCATCCTGACCATACATGGCCTACAAAGGGCAATTATTACACTACACAGACAGCCAATAGATAATCGTTACAATATGCAGCCAACACAATGAGCAAACAAATCCAACAGGGTCCCGGGTCCTCCAAGATTTACAAACACTAAACAGTCCAAACGGAATGTGTTCCTATGGGGGGCAGTAGTTGTTACATGTCTAGCAACCCTCCTATGACCCCCCTCACATCCTATTATTGTGTGACCAATACCATCCAAATAATTCTTACTTTCATTTACCAAAGTTATCCGTCTACAAGGAGACCTGTATAGATCACATGACACCACCAATGAGGATGGAGGAGGACCGGAGTCACATGACTGAGAAGATACTAAATTTCACCCTGGAGATCATCTACCTGCTGACCGGAGAGGTGAGGAGGATTCTGGGAGGTCACATGACATCACTCTTATCTCTATTAATAATACGCAGACCTGACCGGAGAGGTGAGGAGGATTCTGGGAGGTCACATGACATCACTCTTATCTCTATTAATAATACACAGACCTGACCGGAGAGGTGAGGAGGATTCTGGGAGGTCACATGACATCACTCTTATCTCTATTAATAAAACACAGACCTGACCGGAGAGGTGAGGAGGATTCTGGGAGGTCACATGACATCACTCTTATCTCTATTAATAAAACACAGACCTGACCGGAGAGGTGAGGGGGATTCTGGGAGGTCACATGACATCACTCTTATCTCTATTAATAATACACAGACCTGACCGGAGAGGTGAGGAGGATTCTGGGAGGTCACATGACATCACTCTTATCTCTATTAATAAAACACAGACCTGACCGGAGAGGTGAGGAGGATTCTGGGAGGTCACATGACATCACTCTTATATCTATTAATAATACAGACCTGACCGGAGAGGTGAGGGGGATTCTGGGAGGTCACATGACATCACCCTTATCTCTATTAATAAAACACAGACCTGACCGGAGAGGTGAGGAGGATTCTGGGAGGTCACATGACATCACTCTTATCTCTAGTAATAAAACACAGACCTGACCAGAGAGGTGAGGAGGATTCTGGGAGGTCACATGACATCACTCTTATCTCTATTAATAAAACACAGACCTGACCGGAGAGGTGAGGAGGATTCTGGGAGGTCACATGACATCACTCTTATCTCTATTAATAATACACAGACCTGACCGGAGAGGTGAGGAGGATTCTGGGAGGTCACATGACTTCACTCTTATCTCTATTAACCACCTCGCGCCCGCCGTACGAGAATATACGGCCGCAAGGTGGTTGTTACATGCCGGGAGGCCGTGTTTATACGGCCTCCGCTATTTGGCCACTGGGGGGCGCGCGCACGTACCCGGCGCGTCACTGCAATGCCGATGCGCGTGCCTGGCGGCCGCGATGTCCGCCGGGTACCCGCGATCGGCGGTTACACAGACAAGGACATGGATCTGTGTGTGTAAACATAGATAGGGACACAGATCGGTCACCTCCCCCAGTCAGTCCCCTCCCCCACACAGTAGTAATCACTAATAGGGCACACATTTAACCCCTTCCTCGCCCCCTAGTGTTAACCCCTTCCCTGCCAGTCACATGACATCACTCTTATCTCTATTAATAAAACACAGACCTGACCGGAGAGGTGAGGAGGATTCTGTGAGGTTACATGACATCACTCTTATCTCTATTAATAAAACACAGATCTGACCGGAGAGGTGAAGAGGATTCTGGGAGGTCACATGACATCACTCTTATCTCTATTAATAATACACGGACCTGACCGGAGAGGTGAGAAGGATTCTGGGAATCTAACATGATATTTCTATTGGTTCCTCAATACAGAGATTTCCTCTTGTGAAGTCCGGTGATCACATGACCATCACAGTGCCTCCATGTGACTCCCTAAACCCTGAGAGACACAACATGGAGAAGATTCTAGAAGTCACCAAGAAGATGATGGAGCTGCTGACAGGAGAGGTGAGCGGTGCCGGGAATTCTGGGACATTATCCAGTAACAGACAAGGGATGTGTCTGGATGGTGACTGTATCATTGTGTGTGTCAGGTTCCTATAAGGTGTCAGGATGTCACTGTCTATTTCTCCATGGAGGAGTGGGAGGATTTAGAAGGACACAAGGATCTCTACAAGGACGTCATGATGGACAATCAGCCGCCCCTCACATCACCGGGTAAGAGGAGACTTTATTGTAAAGGAGAGAGCAGTACGGAGGCTCCACCTAGATCCCCCATCATCTGATAAACACATAGAAACAATGTATTCAGTCAGTGTGTGTGTTTCCTACAGATGGATCCAGTAATGGGAACCCACCAGAGAGATGTCCCCGTCCTCTGTATTCCCGGGATTCCACACAGGAAGGTCACACCATCCCTCCTTATTACAAGGTTGGCGGGATGGAGCATCTAGACATGGACTTGTGGAGGGATGTGTGGATTTTATAGATGTGATGTCACAATACGAATTCCTATTGTTTACAGATGATATTCTCTCATTTTCTTGATTTAGAGTGGAGATCCAATCGATATAGAATTTGAGGTGAAATCAGAAGAAGAAGAAGAGAGGTATGTGAGGGATGATCAGCAGTCTATGGAGGAGGATGGAATAACGGGGACATTTATAGAGGAGGACACTCCTACAGAGACCAGCACAGGTGGGTCATTAACACTAAATACATTCCTCCACCCATACTGCTCACTGATTGGTCCAGAGTAGGGTGGGGACCGGGTGATATCAGCCTGTAATCCCCTGGTCACTTTCCTGAGCTGTCTTCCCCGTCCTGTATTCCTGTATTTCTCTCGGATAATCTTCCTCCTCTGTCCTGCAGACACATTTCATGTATTTAGACTGGATTTATGGAGATTCTGGGGTTCAGCTGGTAGTAAAATGTTCATTTTTTCCATAGGTGTTGCTTGTCTTAGTCATCTGGGGGCAGGTGTCTTACATTCTGCCCCATACCCGGATCTAGGGAGATCTCTGACAGAGGAATTCTCCCGGGGTTACCAGTTCTGATGTTTGCTGGCAGTGCCGGGTGGAGGGATAGGTCTGTAGAGTCTCAGACCCAAGACAAGAAGAACTCTCCACATAGTATAGATCTATAACATCTCTCACTTTATTCCATAGAAATATCTGTCACACACATCGGTAGACATGCACAGTGTATCTCCTCGCCACTCGCTCGCTTCAGACTCTGCACACCAATATTCATTTTGACGTCAAATTTTTATTTAGTTTTAGTTGTATTTTAGTCATCTGAATTGTTTTAGTTTTCGTTGTGTTTAGTCAACTAAAATCTGCAGTACGTTTTAGTCGACTAAAATTTCATGTGTTTTTTCGGTAAATTGTAATGCATTATTTAGACCTTTCTCTACTCATGATATACTCCTGGAGTAAAAATCCAATAAGATGTTCTTATTTCTGGTATGAAGGATTGAAGACGCACTACAGACACACATTTAGCCCTTGTGATATAGAAACGTCTTTAGAAATAAAACAAACAGAAGTGGAAATGTAAAATCTAATAAAAAGAAATAAAGTGTAAAGTCTATCGGCTGTAATGCCATTGCACATATGACCCGAATATATTACCAACATCAAGTATTAAGAAGAAAAAGAAACGTTTGAACTTTAACCATTTCAGCCCCGGAAGATTTTCCCCCTTAATGACCGGGACTTTTTTTGTGATACGGCACTGCGTCGCTTTAACTGACAATTGCGCGGTCGTGCGACGCTGTACTTACAAAATTGACGTCCTTTTTTTCCCACAAATAGAGATTTCTTTTGGTGGTATTTGATCACCTCTGCAGTTTTAATTTTGCACTATAAACAAAAAAAGAGACAATTTAAAAGAAAATAACAATATTTTTTACTTTTTGCTATAATAAATATCCAAAAAATAATAATTTCTTCATCAGTTTAGGCCAATATGTATTCTAATACTCATTTTTGGTAAAAAAAAAATTACAATCAGCGTATATTGATTAATTTGTGCAAAAGTTATAGCGTCAGCAAAATAGGGGATAGTTTTAGACTTATGGGAATTTTATTATTAGTTTTTTTACTAGTAATGGCGGCGATCTGCATCATTGCGGCGGACAGATCGGACACATTTTTGGGACCATTGACATTTATACAGCGATCAGAGCTATAAAAATGCACTGATTACTGTGTAAATGTCACTAGCAGTGAATTTTTTAACACTAGGGGGCGATCACGGGGTTATATGTGTTCCCTCAGGTGTGTTTCTACCTGTGGGGGGAGGGGACTGACTGGAGGAGGAGAGAGATTGCTTTTCCTGATTGCTAGGAACAGCAGATCTGTTTCTCCTCTCCTGTCAGAACGGGGATCTGTTTACACACACAGATCCCTGTTCTTGCTCTTGTGCCCGCGATCGCGGGTGGACGGCGGACCTCGCGGCTGCCTGCCACGCGCATCGGGTCCCCCGTAGTGCAGCGGGCACACGCCAGCGCCTGGTATGGTTCTTAAAGGAGCCGACATACCAGTATGGCAATTCGTTGGAACGAGCCGACCCGCTGACGGCGACTGGTCGGCAAGTGGTTAATGTACTATTATTATAGGCTGGGGATGGAATTGTGTTTGCCGATTTAGAAAAGGCCAGCAGAGGGCACCAAAGAGATAATGTGAATGAGTGCAATGTGTGGAACTGCATAGGAAAGGGAAAGGATTGATGGGAGCCTGCTTCTCTCAGCCAATACAGCTTGCCGATAGAGTCAGGGGGCTGGGGCTTTAAGAGACAGGCGGAGCTCCAAGGAAAGCAGAACTTCAGGTGAGTCCCTCTCTCACATTTTTGTTCTGTTTTTTTTCATTAACCAATATCAGAGCAGTTCTGTTATACCTCATATCTGGGTATTATATGAGCAGTTTCCTATTTACTTATTTCATAGTGGTTTGATTTTATAGCTGATGATGTGATTGGAGCACAGACTTTTACATGGTGATAATAATGTGATAACATCCTCAGGGTTTGGAACCTTAAACAGAAAGTGATAATGAGGGAGGAGCCAATAACCCAATGATGGTGGTCTTTAGGATCAGTCCAGTCTTCATCTTGGTTGTTCTCCCCCCATCCTCACTCTCTGACCTCTGGTGGGGATCAGCCCCGCTGTTATTTATGACTAAATCATGGACTAGATCAGGGAGTGCAGGACTTCTTGTGTTGGGAAGATGGCAATGAGTGATAGAGGGGGAGGGGACACTCGTCCTATAATCTCCTCATCACTGTCATTCCTATAAAAGACAGTTCTCGTTGTTTCCTCACTCTCTGACTAAGGTCCATGAATAAAGAAATGATCTGGTAGGAGATCAGAGGACCAACTTACTAGTTACCTTGAGGGGGGAATTGTAAGATCCTCAGAGACAAAGCTGTCTGATGTGGGCGGAGTCCTGGTTTAGGGGAACCAATCAGCTCATGTCTAGTAATAATCTTTGTATTTCTATTTTAGTAGATGGACGGGAGATGAGGAAAACCTCAGAGGATTGTCTCACTTTGTCTCCAGACTGTAAAGTAGAAGATGAGGACATCACACAGTATAGTCTAGAAGAAAACCCGACTACCTCAAATGTCCATCCGGCACCACACAGTGTAGATGGACCATCGTATTCCTCTTATCCTGAGGAACCTCAGACTGTGCGGGACGGTGCCGGACCATCGTATTCCTCTTATCCTGAGGAACCTCAGACTGTGCGGGACGGTGCCGGACCATCGTATTCCTCTTATCCTGAGGAACCTCAGACTGTGCGGGACGGTGCCGGACCATCGTATTCCTCTTATCCTGAGGAACCTCAGACTGTGCGGGACGGTGCCGGACTATCGTATTCCTCTTATCCTAAGGAACCTCAGACTGTGCGGGACGGTGCCGTCCCATCGTATTCCTCTTATCCTGAGGAACCTCAGACTGTGCGGGACGATGCCGGACCATCGTATTCCTCTTATCCTGAGGAACCACAGACTGTGCGGGACGGTGCCAGACCATCGTATTCCTCTTATCCTGAGGATCCTCAGACTGTGCGGGACGGTGCCGGACCATCGTATTCTTCTTATCCTGAGGAACCTCAGACTGTGCGGGACGGTGCCGGACCATCGTATTCCTCTTATCCCGAGGAACCTCAGACTGTGCGGGACGGTGCCGGACCATCGTATTCCTCTTATCCCGAGGAACCTCAGACTGTGCGGGACGGTGCCGGACCATCGTATTCCTCTTATCCTGAGGAACCTCAGACTGTGCGGGACGGTGCCGGACCATCGTATTCCTCTTATCCTGAGGAACCTCAGACTGTGCGGGACGGTGCCGGACCATCGTATTCCTCTTGTCCCGAGGAACCTCAGACTGTGCGGGACGGTGCCGGACCATCGCATTCCTCTTATCCTGAGGAACCTCAGACTGTGCGGGACGGTGCCGGACCATCGTATTCCTCTTATCCTGAGGAACCTCAGACTGTGCGGGACGGTGCCGGACCATCGTATTCCTCTTATCCTGAGGAACCTCAGACTGTGCGGGACGGTGCCGGACCATCGTATTCCTCTTATCCTGAGGAACCTCAGACTGTGCGGGACGGTGCCGGACCATCGTATTCCTCTTATCCTGAGGAACCTCAGACTGTGCGGGACGGTGCCGGACCATCGTATTCCTCTTATCCTGAGGAACCTCAGACTGTGCGGGACGGTGCCGGACCATCGTATTCCTCTTATCCTGAGGAACCTCAGACTGTGCGGGACGGTGCCGGACCATCGTATTCCTCTTATCCTGAGGAACCTCAGACTGTGCGGGACGGTGCCGGACCATCGTATTCCTCTTATCCTGAGGAACCTCAGACTGTGCGGGACGGTGCCGGACCATCGTATTCCTCTTATCCTGAGGAACCTCAGACTGTGCGGGATGGTGCCGGACCATCGTATTCCTCTTATCCTGAGGAACCTCAGACTGTGCGGGACGGTGCCGGACCATCGTATTCCTCTTATCCTGATGAACCTCAGACTGTGCAGGACGGTGCCGGACCATCGTATTCCTCTTATCCTGAGGAACCTCAGACTGTGCGGGACGGTGCCGGACCATCGTATTCCTCTTATCCTGAGGAACTTCAGACTGTGCGGGACGGTGCCGGACCATCGTATTCCTCTTATCCTGAGGAACCTCAGACTGTGCGGGACAGTGCCGGACCATCGTATTCCTCTTATCCTGAGGAACCTCAGACTGTGCGGGACGGTGCCGGACCATCGTATTCCTCTTATCCTGAGGAACCTCAGACTGTGCAGGACGGTGCCGGACCATCATATTCCTCTTATCCTGAGGAACCTCAGACTGTGCGGGACAGTGCCGGACCATCGTATTCCTCTTATCCTGAGGAACCTCAGACTGTGCGGGACGGTGCCGGACCATCGTATTCCTCTTATCCTGAGGAACCTCAGACTGTGCGGGACGGTGCCAGACCATCGTATTCCTCTTATCCTGAGGAACCTCAGACTGTGCGGGACGGTGCCGGACCATCGTATTCCTCTTATCCTGAGGAACCTCAGACTGTGCGGGACGGTGCCGGACCATCGTATTCCTCTTATCCTGAGGAACCTCAGACTGTGCGGGACGGTGCCGGACCATCGTATTCCTCTTATCCTGAGGAACCTCAGACTGTGTGGGACGGTGACGTCCTTCCAACAAATGAGAGACTTTCCTGTACTGAGTGCGGGAAGTGTTTCCGTTTTCAATCCAATCTAAATGTGCATAAAAGATCTCACACGGGGGATAAGCCATATTCCTGTTCTGTGTGTGGGAAATGTTTTTCAGTGAAGTCCAATCTTTCCACACATGAGAGATCTCACACGGGGGAGAAGCCGTATTCCTGTCCTGAGTGTGGGAAATGTTTTTCAAAGAAGTCCGATCTTTCCAGACATCAGAGATCTCACACGGGGGAGAAGCCGTATTCCTGTCCTGAGTGTGGGAAATGTTTTTCACTGAAGGCCAATCTTTCCACACATGAGAGATCTCACACGGGGGAGAAGCCGTATTCCTGTCCTGAGTGTGGGAAATGTTTTTCACAGAAGTCACATCTTAACACACATCAGAGATCTCACACGGGGGAGAAGTCGTATTCCTGTCCTGTGTGTGGGAAATGTTTTTCAGATAAGTCCGGTCTTTCCAGACATCAGAGAACTCACACAGGGGAGAAGCCGTATTCCTGTCCTGAGTGTGGGAAATGTTTTTCAGATAAGTCTGGTCTTTCCAGACATCAGAGATCTCACACAGGGGAGAAGCCATATTCCTGTCCTGAGTGCGGGAAATGTTTTTCAGTGAAGCCCCATCTTTACACACATCAGAGATCTCACACGGGGGTGAAGCCGTATTTCTGTCCTGAGTGTGGGAAATGTTTTTCCCTGAAGTCCGATCTTTCCAGACATCAGAGATCTCACACGGGGGAGAAGCCGTATTCCTGTCCTGAGTGTGGGAAATGTTTTTCACGGAAGTCACATCTTAACACACATCAGAGATCTCACACGGGGGAGAAGTCGTATTCCTGTCCTGAGTGTGGGAAATGTTTTTCACAGAAGTCCAATCTTTACACACATCAGAGATCTCACACGGGGGAGAAGCCACTTTCCTGTCCTGAGTGAGGGAATTGCTCCTCACTGAAGTCCTCTCTTCCTGTACATCAGGGACCCCACACAACCCTCGAGGTGTATTAGTGCCTTGAGTGTGGGAAATGTCTCGGATCACTGAGCCGCTGCAGGAACATGTAACATCTTCCCGAAGGTGAACTTATCCTTTAACCCTTTCACTACCAGAGACGGTTTTGCTTTTTTTGCCCACATTCAATACCCCTTCAATATCGGGCACTTTTACCCCCTTCCTGCCCAGGCCAATTTTCAGCTCTCTCACAGTTGTCATACAACTCTGTACCCAAATCATTTTTTTATCTTTTTTTTCCCCCAAATAGAGCTTTATTTTGGTGGTATTTGATCACCTCTGGGGTTTTATGTTTTGTGCTACAAATAAAAAAAGACAAAAAATGTTGAAAAAATAAAGTTTTTCTTTGTTTCTGTTAAAAATGTTGTAAATATCCCCCTTGTGTTATTAGGTTATAATTGTGTGTTTGTTTTTCTTTTTCTTTTTAATTCAAGCCTGGGAATGCCTAATAGACTTTGTTGATGTAATATAATCTTTAAAAGCTTCATAAAAAGAATTAAAAAAAAATGTAAATAAGTAAGTTTTCTATTTCAATGGTGGTCACTGATTGGCATCCCTGGTGGTCACTGATTGGCATCCCTGGTGGTCACTGACTGGCATCCATGGTGGTCACTGACTGGCATCCATGGTGGTCACTGACTGGCATCCCTGGTGGTCACTGACTGGCATCCCTGGTGGTCACTGAGTGGCATCCCTGGTGGTCACTGATTGGCATCCCTGGTGGTCACTGAGTGGCATCCCTGGTGGTCACTGAGTGGCATCCCTGGTGGTCACTGACTGGCATCCCTGGTGGTCACTGACTGGCATCCCTGGTGGTCACTGATTGGCATCCCTGGTGGTCACTGACTGGCATCCCTGGTGGTCACTGACTGGCATCCCTGGTGGTCACTGATTGGCATCCCTGATTGGCATGTACTGATAATCAATGCTGAATATCAGTGCAGATCCCCCCCTGTCAGGAGAGACTCTGATTGGCTCTCCTCTACTCACGCCTTGTCAGCATGAATAAAGGAAAGCCGATAACCTGCACTTTCTGGTTACGATGTGATTAGCTTTGATTGGACACTGCTGATCACATGGTAAAGACCCAACGTCTTATGCTGCATACACACGATTGGAAATTCCGACAGGAAATCTTCGATGTGAGCTTTTGGTCAGAAATTCCGACCGTGTTTATGCTCCATTGGACATTTGCTGTGGGAATTTCCGCCAACAAAGGATTGAGAGCAGGTTCTTAATTTTTCAGACGAAAAAAGTTCTTGTCGGAAATTCCGATCGTCTGTATGCAATTCCGATGCGCAAAAAAAACACGCATGCTCAGAATCAAGCAGAAGAGCCGAACTGCCTATTGAACTTCATTGATCTCTGCTCATCGTACGTGTTGTACGTCACCGCGTTCTTGACGTTCGGAATTTCAACAAGATTTGTGTGATCGTGTGTATGCAACACAAGTTTGAGCCAACATTCCATCGGAAAAAAATCCACGGTTTTCTTGTCGGAATTTCCGATCGTGTGTACAGGGCATTAGGCTCTTTACCGAGACTGGAGATGCGGTTTGTCAGAGCGACACACAACACCAACGATCGCCCTGCGCCCGAGCGGCTTATTCTTCTGGATGTCATATGATGATTTCAAGTCCTGAGCTACTAGCCACGTCTTAAGGGTCACTCGCCACCAGTTGACCCAACCGATCCCTACCCTGCACCGCCCCTCAACACGCCCCCATAAATTATCTCATGACATGACACTTAAATGTTTTATGCAGAATTAAGTTACAAAAATAAATATTAACAACAACTTTATCAGTGCAGCCTCACCAGTGCCCATCAATGCAGCCTCACCTGTGCCACCATTGTAGCCTCTGCTCACTGTGCTCACTATTGTAGCCTCTGCTCACCAGTGCCCATCATTTCAGCCTCACCTGTGCCCATCATTGCAGCCTTGGCTCACCTGTGCCACCATTGTAGCCTGTGCTCACTATTGTAGCCTCTGCTCACTGTGCCCACCATTGTAGCCTCTGCTCACCTGTGCCCACCATTGTAGCCTCTGCTCACCTGTGCCCACCATTGCAGCCTCAGCTCAACTGTGCCCACCATTGCAGCCTCAGCTCACTGTGCCCACCATTGCAGCCTCAGCTCACTGTGCCCACCATTGTAGCCTCTGCTCACTGTGCCCATGTCATGGATTTGCAGTAATGTTTGTCTGTCAGCTCACCTCTCCTCCATGTGTTCACCTTAGAGGCCAGCCACTCTCACCTGGCTGCTTAAGTCATCTCTCCTCCAAGCATGGCTCCACCCCAGGCCCTATCAGAGAACTCTATATTAACCTGTGGACTGCAAGCCAGCCGTGCTGATCAACATTGTATGTTAGCTTTCATGTGCGACTTGCTGTGTCTTCTGTGTCTTTTACGTCTGATTCCAGTTGCTTGTGACCCTGACCTTGGCGTGTCCTATGTTTATTCTTGTCTGCTAGTTGTCCCGACCTTTGGCTTATCCCCTCACTATCCTCCTGTAGCCTACTGTGAGTGTGAGCTGGGAGACTCTGGGGGCCGAGACCTGGAGCCAGCTGAGCCCAGTCCATCCTCACCACTAGAGGCTCTGGTGAACACATGCTGGCTCTTAGACTCCGCGCCCTGGAGAATCTTACGCTCTAGCTCCCTGTGGGATCTGTCTGGGTTCTCCAGTGGACCTGCCTGCCTTAACCAGCCAGAGTTTCATCCGCAGCAGTCAACCGTAGCTGTGCACTCCTGACCTCAACGGTGTGCATCTGTCATCTGGCCTCAGGTGACCTGACAGCCCACCATTGTAGCCTCTGCTAACTGTGCTCACCATTGTAGCCTCTGCTAACTGTGCCCACCATTGTAGGCTCTGCTAACTGTGCCCACCATTGTAGCCTCTGCTAACTGTGCCCACCATTGTAGCCTCTGCTAACTGTGCCCACCATTGTAACTTCTGCTCACTGTGCTCACCATTGTAGCCTCTGCTCACCTGTGCTCACCATTGTAGCCTCTGCTCACCTGTGCAGAGGATCACCCCAGGGGAAGAGAGCATTGAGGAAGATAAAAGCCAGGGGATTACAGAGCGGATAGCCCGCTGTTACAGCTAAGTTTACATTCCAATTGCCTCCACTCCGCTCGTGGTTACACACAGCCCCGCCTTCTGACCCCACGCCTGTATCAGATAGACAGAACACTTCCCAGCATTGGACTGGCATTCTGTCTATCTGATACAGGCGCGGGGTCAGGAGGCGGGGCTGTGTGTAACCACGAGCGGAGCGGAGGCAATTGTAATGTAAACTCAGCTGTAACAGCGGGCTATCCGCTCTGTAATCCCGCGGCTTTTCTCCTTCCTCCATGCTCTCTTCTCCGGGGCGATCGTTGGGAGAACGGCTCCCGATCAACCCCAGCATGCCGGCGGTACCCACTCTCCCCCCACCGCTCCCAGGCAGCAAAGCTACTCGCCAGAAACAATTTTCCACTCGTAGAATGCGAGTAGGTGAGTGGAAAATTTGAGGGCTGTCCTAGAGAATAAAATTGTGGTAGTTCCAATTTTTTATGTCACACGATATTACCGCAAATGTCTATGAAATGCTAAATTTCTGTAAAAAACACACTAAAGTTCATTTTAGGGGGCACAAAAACACAATAAATGATCCAATTTTTTGGTAAAATATAAAAGTCGAGGTTGCACCAAGTAAATAGATACCCAACATGTCAAACCTTAAATTTGTGTGCGCCTGTAGTTTGGTGACAAACTTCAGTTCTCTATATTTTCTATAGGTGAGGCTTTAAAAGCCCCTATAGGTCATCAGTTTAGTGTTACGGAGGAGGTCTGGTGATAGAATTATCGCTCTCATTCTGGCCTGCGCGGCGATATGTAACATCAATTTCAGCCATAGGTGCCCCAATGTGTGAGTTTATGTTTGTACATGCGTATATGGGGGGGCGGGGCCTCTGATTTTTTTTTTGGGGGGGTTATGTGCCTGGGTTTAAATGTAGTTCTGTACAATTAAATAAATATATATTTTTACCATCACATAGAGCAGCCTTTTTCAACAAGGGTGCCCTGAGGTTTCTTCAGAGGCGCCTTGGCAAAATGCCGAACAATTGCCCCAAAATTGTATACAAGCCGGTGATTGGATGAAGCCTTTTAGTTACACAAAGCCTCAGGTTTTCATTGTACACCATTACAACCTTCTAGCTGCCAACCTCCTAACGACCCATGACATCATGAGCTGATAAGGAGGATGTCAGTTGTCTGGATATCATCCTTGTGTGACCCTCCCCCACCTCTCTCCATCAGCTTTGGGGTCTCATTAGCTGAGTGATGGAGAAAAACTGAGGGAGAAGAGAAACATTGTAATACTAGTCAGTACCAGTTTGTAAAAGTCTATTTGCTTTGTAAGAATAAATCACTTATAACGTTGGGTGTCCTACGTGTGTTGATGTTGTTACATTATGTACAAACATTAGAATCGTTTTTACATTTTAGAATGGGGCGCCTCAAGACTGTCCATCATTTTGGCGGGCGCCTCAAGACTTACCATCATTTTGGAGGGCGCCTCAAGACTGTCCATCATTTTGGAGGGCGCCTCAAGACTGTCCATCATTTTGGAGGGCGCCTCAAGACTGTCCATCATTTTGGAGGGTGCCTCAAGACTGTCAATCATTTTGGAGGGCGCCTCAAGACTGTCCACCATTTTGGAGGGCGCCTCAAGACTGTCCACCATTTTGGAGGGTGCCTCAAGACTGTCCATCATTTTGGAGGGCGCCTCAAGACTGTCCATCATTTTGGAGGGCGCCTCAAGACTGTCCATCATTTTGGAGGGCGCCTCAAGACTTTTTTTCTCAAAGGTTGAGAAACCCTGAGAGAGGACAGAAAGTCCCTATGTGATGATGTTTGGTGACAGGTTCTCTTTAATGAGATATCCAGGGTCTAAAAGACCCCCAATGTCCCCCCTGTGCTCCACTGAATGGAATGTAATACAGATCACACTGCATTATATTCTTTCCTGGCCTTGATGGTCAAGGAAACTGTCCTCTCTTCTCCTTCCTATCATCACCCGCTATGCTGGTCTCAGGTGTGTGTCGGGGGTGGGGGGCACTTTACCGGGGGGAGGGGTGTGGAAAAATTTGCTTCCATCCGACAAGTAATCCTGCTCCTTGCTTGCCCACAGCAGGGCTAAATGTAAAAAGCTGTCCGGCCCTCAGAACTGCATGTCCCGGGTGTCAGGCGATAGGAATTGTTCATCCCGGAGATCAGAGATCACCAAAGACATGGATGAAGTGTGGTACGGTGTTGGCCATTGATAGCAGGAGAAAAATAAAAATGGAGTCATGACCTTTCATTGTAAAAAAATCTGCTACCGGCGCCAAGAAACGATGAAATCTCTAATTGTTTAGTTTGCTGCAATCAGAAAGAACATTCCGCCCTCTAAGGTTGGATGCTGAAAATATGAATTGGTGTGTGGATTGGGCTGACTCCTAAATAATATTCTCACACCACTCCTCTCTTGTCATAATAGAAGTGACAATATGGAAATCTATATACTCTGGCCTCTATTTCACTGGCTATTCCTCTCCGTGGCTACAATTCCATTTCTACCCAAACTTCAAACCAGTGTTTTACTCCTAGAAAAAATGCCAACTCAAGCTGTATGGACCATATATCTATAAAGCAGATCGGCAACAGACGATGGTCAATATTCAAAGTGCATGTGCCAAATACATAAATAAAGTGCAAATGAGCTAAACAACAAACTATGATTAACATACAAAGTGCATGTGCCAAATATAACAAGTGCAGATATTGCTGTGTGCTTCTCAGTTCATTTAGTCCATCAATCAAAGTAGAAATTAAAGTGCAAATGCAGCAAAAGTACAATAGATGTCCTCAGTGAGTGATCACTTTCAATGATGACGTCCTTTGCCTGTGGTTATGTGCTTCTACTTTCACCATATATGTGACTGTACCACCACCTAGTGAAATGGCCACTCACCAGATAGACTAGAGTATGCGGTTCATTTCATTTAGGATAACCACTCCGTCTCAATAGACCCATCAGCAGTTGCAATTTTCATGGGACACATAAACGGCCATCATAGTGTCGTATGTAACTTACTCATTTATTAAAAGTTTAAAAAATGAAAAAAAATGTCATAGAACTCACATGCTGAAGTGTATGTACCTCATTTAAAGGGACAACTAATTTCACTCCCTGGAGACATAGCACAAAGATTTAGAGAGTACTACTCTTCCCTCTACAACTTGGCCCCTATGCCGGTACCCCGGGTCAAGTTGGAAGAATATCTTTCCTCAACATATCTTCCTAGGATGTCATCACCAGAACGGGACAATATGGAAAGACCTATTTCAATAGAAGAGTTAAAAGCAGTAATGAAATCAGTCAAACAGGGAAAGGCCCCAGGCCCAGATGGGTTTACCATCCAATACTATAAACAATTCTTTCCTATATTGGGGGTACATATGAAGAAAGTGTTCAATGAGATTGGTCGGCCTACCGCTTTCCCGCAGGATGCACTTACGGCACATATTTCGGTTATTCCGAAAGAAGAGAAAGACCCTGCGGATTGCGGGAGTTACCGCCCAATCTCATTGTTGAATATAGATCTAAAACTTTTTATGAAACTGTTAGCATCCAGACTCCAGCCATTGCTGAATCATTTGGTACACTTGGACCAGGTGGGGTTTGTCCCCACCCGGGAGGCCAGGGATAATACCATCAAGGTACTCAACCTGGTCCACTGGGCCAATGATACAAAAACGCCCTCTATCTTTCTGAGCACCGACGCGGAGAAGGCGTTTGATAGGGTGAGTTGGGACTTTATGTTTGAGATACTGAGACATATGGGGCTGGGGGAATATATGCGAGGATGGGTAGCGGGGGTGTATACCTCACCCCAGGCAATAGTTAAAGTAAAGGGAACATTCTCAGAACCGATTAAAATCTCTAACAGAACGTGACAGGGATGTCCACTATCCCCGATGTTATTTACCCTTTCTTTAGAGCCTTTATTAAATAAAATTAGGCAAAATTCTGATATTAAGGGACTACATATAGGAGACCGAAATTACTAAATCTCTGCCTTTGCAAATGATTTGTTGTTTTCTATATCTAGCCCCCAAGTTTCATTGCCAAATTTAATGAAAGAAATAGACGACTACAGGGCGTTAGCAAATCTAAAAATTTATTACGCCAAGTCTGAGGCGATGGGGGTGGCACTTTCATCAGCAATGCAGCAAATTATACAACCCAACTTTAAATTTAAATGGGTAAAATCAGCCCTAAAATACCTGGGGATACTCATACCATCAAGATTAGAGAAGACTTTTGTGGTAAACTTCCCCCCGCTGGTGAGGACAGTTAGTTCCCTGATGGATAAGTGGCAGCGGGGATTTCATTCCTGGTTTGGTCGGTGTAACACTATCAAAATGAGTGTACTACCAAAATTTTCGTATTTGTTCCAAGCAATACCCATACAAATCCCTGCTGTCTTTTTCCATCAGGTGAATACGCTGTTCACTAAATTTATCTGGGCCAATAAACGCCCGAGGATCAGTAGAGGATGTATGACCCTGCCTAAATGCTATGGAGGGCTGGCAGTCCCAGATATTGTTAAATACCATCAAGTGGCGCACTTGGGTAGGGTCATAGATTGGTGTAGAAATACTGAACTAAAATTATGGATAGAACTGGAACAGGAGGTTAGCCAGGTCCCCATTGGGAAGAGCACCATGGTGCTATGCAAAACTAACAGACCAACTTAAAAAACACCCCTTTATAGGCTCGACATTAGCTATAAGCTCTAAAATCTGTCAGAATGTTAAATATTCATCGGCACAATCTCCATTATACCCAATGATGGGGAACCCAAGTTTTCAGCCAGGGATTGAGGGAGGAGCCTATCAGAAACTTAGAGAGAAGGGATATATGCAGGTTTCACACTTCTTACACTCCGACTCTTGGCCTACAGTGACGTCGTTGACGCAACTGGGAGGCCGATACGAAGTAAAACATTGGCAGGCCCTACAAATTTGCCACTTTCTAACCTCATTAAGCCCAGCGAGAAGTTTTAGAAGGGATTTGACACAATTTGAAAAATACTGCAAAGAGAAGGAACCCCTCACTAGAACAATAGCTAAGCTTTATAGGTTGCTAATAGCACCCCCAGGTAACTATGAGATGCCAGCAATGAGAAAATGGGCAAGGGACCTTGACCAGAACTTCACACAGGCCCAACAACAGAAGATAATATATCTTTCAATGAAAACATCAACCTGTACTAGAACCCAGGAATTAAACTATAAACTTTTAAATAGGTGGTATTATACACCGACGAGATTGGGTAGTTTTTTCCCTGAAAGTTCAGATCAGTGTTGGCGATGCAATAAGGAACAGGGAACATTGTTCCACATATTTTGTCCCAGGATCAGACAATACTGGTTGGTAGGGATGAGCTTCGAGTTCGGGTACAACCCATGTTCGACTCGAACATTGCCTGTTCGGTTGTTCGTCGAATTGCGAACATTATGGGCCGTTCGCAACAAATTCGAGTGGCGCGTCACGGCCCATAATTCACTGCGGCATTGCAGTGCATTGCTGGCTGATGATTGGCCAAACATGCACTATGACCCGCATGCTTTGGCCAATCACAGCGTGCAAAAAACGGAGAGCCATAATTGGCCAAAGCCAGGGTGGCTTTGGCCAATTATGTCTCAGGGGGTTTAGTACACGCCCCACCCTATATAAGGCCGCCTCCGTGGCGGCCTTGTGTAGTGTGTTGCGGTGCTGGTTAAAGAGAGAGCTTACAGAGAGAGAGAGAGTGTCATTTATATTGAGTTAGATAGAGCAGGCAGGCGAGTCAGTTAGCTGCAGTTACGTGTGTAGAGGATATATATGCATCCTAGGTGTTGTATATATATTTATACACTGTATTCAGTTTAGCTAGATCCGTTCCTGTTATTCTCTATACTGTGACAGGCAGGCAGGTGATTGTGCTAGCTGCAGTCAGTGCTTCACTTAGTGTACTGTGTGCTTTGCATAGCGTTCACCTAAAGCTTACCTGAATACAGTTAGTGACTAATAGTGGCTTTCTCATAATAAAACCACAAGCAGAGAGCTGCAAGTATTTTCAGTTAGTGTACTGTGTGTCCTCTGCACAGTTTTCACCTAAAACTAACTGAAGACAATTGCTGCTTTTCTCATACTAATACCACAGCAGGCAGTTGATTCTGATAGCTGCATTATAATCAGTATAGAGCTATATATATATATATATATATATATATATATATATACATCCCACCTTTGTGCAGCTATATCTCACTGCAGGCCATTTGTATGTCTGGAAGGCAAACAAGGAGAGGCAGACAGTCACGAGGCAATAAAAGAGGGCAAGCAGGCTCTGTGTCTAGAGACAACAGTGCTAGTCGTGGACACGGTGCATCCTTATCAGCACGTGGCCGTGGGACACGCTTGTCCTTCGTTTCGGCAGCTGGTCATGTTGAGCCGCAACATGCCCAAGACTTGGTAGAGTGGATGACCAAGCCGTGCTCATCGTCTCTCACCCAGGTTCAGGGTACTTTGTCTGGCAAAGCAGCTGCCAAAGCGACCTCTAGACTCGGCTCAATGGCATCAGTCACTCCTTCCCTAGCCCCACCATGTCCTCCTGAGGAGTCCCCCGAACTGTTTGACCACAGTGTTGGGTACATGCTCCAGGTGGATGCCCTGTATTTTGAAGGCTCAGTTGATGGAACCCAGCTAGAGGAAGGCAGTAACGTGAGCCCAGAGAGAGGGGGTGTCCAACAAGGACAGCTATCTGGCAGTCATGTTCCCCCAGCTGCAGCATACTGCCAGATTTGCTCCAGTGATGAGGAGGGAGGGGATGATGAGGTCACTGACTCCATCTGGGTGCCTAATAGGAGAGAGGAAGAGGAGAAGGCACATGTCCAACGAGGCAGGATGCCCTCCAGGGGCCAGCTTAAGGGAAGCACACCGACTGCATCACACCACAGAGCTCCTCATGTGCAGGGCGCTGCTGTCTCTGCGCGTTATTCCAAAAGTTCTTTTGTGTGGGCCTTTTTTCAGCCATTTGCAACATATGTCTCAGGCGTATCTCGCGTGGCAAAAACATCAACCGCTTGGGCACCACGTGCTTGACCAGACATATGTCGACCTGCCATGCAGTTCGTTGGCAAGCCTACCTAAAAGACCCACACTAAAGAACAAAGTAGACCTCTCCTTGCTCCTCATCAGCTGGGATCTCCAACCCCACTATACCTTCAGTCCTCTCTGAAACCTGCACTGAGAGGAATGATGGTGTAGAATTAGGTGTGTCACAGCCAAGTACCTGTGGGCAATCTGCTATCGGTACACCGACGTCCGATTGTACCAGGCAAATTTCCCTGCCCCAGCTGCTGCACCACCAAAATAAGTTCACTCCCAGCCATCCACATGCCCAGCGGTTGAATGCTAGCTTGGCTACATTGCTAGCACTTCAACTGCTGTCTTTTCAGTTGGTAGACTCTGCCCCCTTCCGTGAGTTTGTGGAATGTGCGGTTCCTCAGTGGCAGGTTCCCAAACGCCACTTTTTCTCAAGGAAGGCGATTCCCGCTCTCTACCGGCATGTGGAAGGCAATGTCTTGGCCTCGCCGGACAGGGCGGTCAGGTGCATATTACCGCTGACTCATGGTCCAGCAGGCATGGACAGGGATGTTACCTATCTTTCACGGCGCATTGGGTGACTCTGCTGGCAGCTGGGGAGGATGCAGGTCAAGGTGCAGTAGTGTTGGAGGTTGTTCCGCCACCACGCCTCCAAAATGTTACTACTGCTGATTCTGACACACCTCTCCCCTCCACCCCCTCCTCTTCTTCTTCCTCCATGGCCTCTACCTGTGCTTTGTCCTCTGAACCAGCGGTGCTCCGTAGGCATTCAGTGGGCTTCGCAAGTACGCAGGCAAAAAGATGCTATGCAGTGCTTGAGTTGGTGTGCTTGGGGCACAGGAGCCACACTGGGGCAGAGATTCTGTCAGCTCTGCAAGGGCAGGCTCAGAGGTGGTTGACACCATGACAGCTTAAGCAAGGAAAGGTGGTTTGCGACAATGGCACCAACCTCCTCTCCGCCTTCCGACAGGGACAACTGACCTAAGTTGCCCTGTTTGGCTCACGTCCTTAACTTGGTGGTGCAGCGGTTCTTGGGCAGGTACCTGGGCTTACAGGAGGTCCTGAAGCAGGCCAGGAAACTCTGTGGTCATTTACGCCGGTCATATAATGCCAGTGCTCGGCTGGCTGACCTGCAAAAGGATTACAACCTGCCCAAGAACCGCCTAATCTGTGACATGCTCACCAGGTGGAACTCTACGTTGGCCATGCTGCAGCGGCTGCACACACAGCAGAGGGCCATCAATGAGTATCTGTTGCAATATGGCACCAGGACAGGGTAAGGGGAGCTTGGATTTTTTTCCCCACGCCAGTGGGCCATGATCAGGGATGCATGCACTGTCCTGGCACCATTTGAGGAGGCCAGGAGGATGGTGAGCAGTGACAGTGCATGCATCAGTGACACTGTCCCTCTTGTCCACCTGTTGGAGCACACGCTGCGTGGAATAATGGACAGGGCACTTGAGGCAGAACAGAGGCAGGAAGAGGAGGACTTCCTTACCTCTCAAGGCCCCCTTTATCCAGACAGTGTTCCTGCTGGCCCGGCTATCTCACAGGAAGAGGAGGATTGTGTCAGCATGGAGGTGGAGCCTAGCACTCAGCATCAGTCTTCAAGGGATCAATTACAGTCCCAATACACCCATGGACTTGTACGTGGCTGGGAGGAGGTGGCTGCGGATTATGTCGTCCTGAGTGACCCAGAGGACTCCGGACCAAATGCCTCAGCAAACCTATGCTGCATGAGCTCCCTGATCCTGCAAAGCCTGCGGAAGGATCCTCGTATTCGTGCGATCAAGGAGAGGGATCATTACTGGCTGGCAACCCTCCTTGATCCACGTTACAAGGGTAAGGTTGCGGACCTTATCTTGCCGTCGCAGAGGGAGCAGAGGATGAAGCATCTTCGGGAGGCCTTGCAGAAAGGTCTGTTCCCAGAGACTGGGAGGTTACAAATTCCTGGTCCTGGACAACGTGTTGCTGAGGCTTTGGTCAGTCAAAGAAGGAGCGGTGGAGAAGGTGGCCGTCTGACCGATGCGTTCAGACAATTTTTTAGTCCGCAGCCCCAAGGTATGATCGGTTCCAGCAACCATCTCCAGCATCTGGTTTACATGGTGCAGGAATACCTAGGGGCAAGATCAGACTTGCACACCTTTCCCACCGAAAATCCTCGGGGTTACTGGATCTTGAGGATGGATCACTGGCCAGAGCTTGCACAGTATTCAATTGAGCTACTGGCCTGTCCTGCATCCAGCGTTCTTTCGGAACGCACATTCAATGCTGCTGGAGGCTTTGTAACAGAGAATGAAATTGATATGCATCACAGAAAAACTGTAGAGTTTGCAAAATATCAGGGGATTTCTTCTATCAGAGAAATTAAGACAGAACTTGGTCCCTGTAAGTCAGTTATTACTGCAAGAAGGACCAGGTGTACTTTGGATTGTAAGCACAATCAAAGTACCAGAGAACTTTTTAAAGTTTTTCAAGAAAGCCCATTACTTGGCTAAGATCAACCCAGATTTTGAAAGCCATGGATTTTTCCAACTGTTTGATGAGGCTTTGCCAAATAAAATTAAAATTATTGTGGCCTGGGATTACTATCCCAAAAATGGATTGGATTGGCTGATAGAGCACCATCCTTTTTGCTGTTCTACAGAACAGTAAAGAAGCTTCAAGAATACATTTAAATAGCCCGCTCCAATTATAGCTTAAAAAGGAGCAGGGATAAATTGAAGCTACAAAATATAATTAGGCTGAGTTGTTAAAAACTCCAGTCTTCCCAATCAAAAGTTACACCCAGTTTTAAAAACTAGAAGTGAAATCTAGCTGAGGTGTTCAAATATTTAAATGTCTGTAATTGACCAAAAGAAAAAAAAACATGAGCAGAGTAACGTGTTTAAAGACATTTTTTTTCTTTACTCTAAAAAGTGTTTCAGCCCCTCCTTTACAAAAAGGGAGGGGGGAGTTGTAAAGAGTAGAATGATCTTTGCAGCCAAAACCTTGTTAAGAACTGACAGGTTTTAGGAATGTTCCTGTGTGATGCAAAGGTGGGGGCCACGTGCTCTTGTTTATACAAACACACACAGCTGACAAAGTGTAACCAAAACTGTTACCTGTCATTTAAATTGTTTTTCTAGTTTTAGATATTGTTTTTCTTACAGGTATTTTATAAAAACAGGATACCATAAGAAGTTATTAGATAATTATCTAAGCAATTATTTTATTTCAGAAACATTTATAATAAATCCAAGAATTTATTTCCTGAAAAATAACATCAGCTAAAATGATGCTTAAAGCTGACGTTGTAAATATTTTAGGCGCTGCCCTGAAATCACATAAAAATAAAAAGCCCAGTTGAACTTCAACTTAAAAGGGAATGCAGTAATTTACATTCCCGCATTTATAGTTAATATGCCCAATGATCGATTCCGTATTGGTATCGATCTAAAAAAATAAATAAATGTTTTTTTAATCCTATTGTGATTTTATCTTAAATGTTATATGGTCTCAAGTGACAAGGCCATACATAGGAGCCTTCTCAGTTCTCTCACAATCAGTGAGTATAGTTGAGATCCATCTCAGGAATAATTAAATTCTAGATGGCACCTTGTGTACAGGCAACTTCGCTTCCCCCAGAAGGGGTCAGACAGGAGGTTCATACAAAAGGTATGTCCCCTGGAATATAGTTGAGAGGAATGCTTGGAAGGTGATATTCTCAATGCTCACATCCATACAGTGTATGCTGACTCCATTGAGCTTAGTAATTATACGTAATTCCTACTGGGATTGTATGGTATGTTCCCTAACAGGTTAGTGACCTGGGGAATGAAAATAAGGTTCATATTTATGCCAGGAGTATAATGACATTAGTAGAAAGTTATTAAAATAGTTGACCAGTCCTAAAAGAAAATCTTTATTTATTTATCCTGAGGGGTTGAATACCTAATCAGTCAATCATTTATTCCTGATAATCAATGACCCAAAATATCCTGTGTACATTGGCAACGATATATTACATCGCTTTGCTATACACATGGATCTGGTGAATACCACTGTGGTCCAGATTAAAATAAAACCCAAGTAGTTTCATAAATGAACATGAAGCCCTTAAATTATCTTGGTTACTGCTATATGCAGTAAACATATTAGTACCACATATGTCATTAGTCATACAGGTACTAATACATTTTTTATCCGGCCATGTAAAAAGGGGCCAGAATTTTAAGAACCCTGCTGCATTAAAATGTTTCGCAGACAGGATGTGTATAGAAAAGATTTCAGTAAATCACACTCATGAAAAATAAACGTTTTCATGGAGTTCAAAAATATGTTTGTGAAAAGATTCCTGTGATGTGGTATAATAGACATACACATTGCCAGGATTCAATCTGATCCAAGTGAAAACGCACCTTGTGTTTTAAATCAAACATTGTTGTCTTTCCCTAGCTTGCTATGTTTCGCTAGTGGAGACCATTAAGAGTTTCGAGGAGAGGGGTGTTGTGGGATCAGTGCACCGGATTTTATGATAATCCTATACTTGATATTCTTAAACCAAATGGTCATTGCGTTTATATGCTGATCTAAGACAGCTAAATAAACGAGTATATATGTACGGCTAAGCTATGCCATATATTGACCGATGCTTGATATAAAAAAATACAAAGCGCTAAGTACTTCACTACACTAAATGATGCCCAATGATGGTGGAACATTCAGGTAAGTCCTGAAGACCCATACCAGCTGGCATTTAAAGGTGGTAAGAAATAGTACAACTGGAACAGAATGTTAATTTGGTCAGATAAATAAAGTTTGAATTTGATGATGGTTCTATTTGTTATTTTACATAAGGCCATTGCCTGATGTACCTTCAAGAAAAAGTTTAACATATGTGGATGATATTTTTGTTGAATAGCATAATGTTTGAAAAGCATATCCCAAAGTTCAGATATGTTCTTAACCAGTTGAGGGAGGCGGGTGTTTAAAATTTAATTTCAGGAAGACCAATGGTGTCGCTCCAAGGTTCATCTCCTGAGGCCTAAGGTTTGCAGCCTAAGTCTCACCACAAGAAGAAAATGGAGACTGTGATGAGGTCAAGAGTATCTGCCAATATCAGTGAATTGAGGACATGTTTGGGTATGGTATAAAATATTCAATTGTATGCTTGTCATCCTAGGTTCCAACTAAGAATGCTGGAAGGTAATGTATAAGAAGAGACTTATAGGATCAAGAGAATGTAAATGTAATAATATGACATTGTGATATTTCTCTCCTAACTTACAGATCTTCCAATCTTATACTTCAGCATTAATGTTGATCCTGCCAATTATGGCAGAATACTGTCATCATTAGATCACTGATGATTTTTAGTTAATTAAAATAGAGTCAACTAATCGCTATGTCATATATATAGCATAGTTAGAAAATGTAAATATTAATTAATAAGAATATGTATTCATACTGTCTATTCACTCAAATAGAAAGTGATTGACACTCCAGACCAGTTCGTTGATTGGTAAAGGCGAAGTGAACTGCCAACAGACACAGCGATCGTATGGCTGATGTTAATCCTTGGCGTCCAGTTCCGAAGGGAACCTGTCACCAAACCACACTCCAGACCAGATCGTTGATTGGTAAAGACGAAGTTGACCACCAAAAGACACAGCAATCGTTTGGATGATGTTAATCCGTGATGCCCAGTTCCGGATGGAACCTATCACCACATCGAATCCTTCATTAGGAGTCATGAAGCAAGACGCTCCAGGATTCGTATTGCTGGAGAGAAAGATTTGTTGCAGAAGTCCCTTGTTTGTTTGAATCCCAGAATATCCATTGAAAGAAGGGATATTGAATCCCATTTTCAGCTTGTAACTTTGCAAGAGCAGATTCACTGAAGAGTTTCTTCCATTGCTGGTTTACCAGCCTTGTTTTTATCACATTTGAAATAGGGGGGTGACACCACCGCTGCAACAGTTCATTTTGTTTTTATAAAGACTTGAACTCATCAACAAAGATCCAAGTCATACAAGAACATTCTTTATCATATGGATGAAGAGAGGAACGTTCTTCAAGTATAAAGAAAAATAATAATATGGCCATATCTTTTAAACAACTGTGATATTTCTTCGGACCCGTTTCTTGGTATGTCCGTGACTATTTGTCAGAATACAAGAAATGTGGGGGAGTTTTGTAAGAACATTTGGGGTTAAAAAGAATTACATATAGGCCTTTATATTATGCATATTATGTATTTTTCATATGGTTCATATTCATGTATATTATGAGCGAGAGGACAGCCATTTTGTCTCTAAAGTTAATGCTCATAGCTCATGATGTGCTGTGAACAATACTACAGCCACCTTGGTTTCTACCTTCTCTTTAAGAGGTTAACCCACGTTCGCCATATTTAAATGTATTTCCTGTCTCACAAGAAGGCATTGTTTTTCTGTGTCTCTTTCCCAGACCATAAACTCAAAGCTTTTGAACATTTAAGAAAATATACCAGCCTCCCCGGGTGGTAATTCAAAGGTTTGACACTTAGAGACATGGGGGGGGTATGGATACGGGCTAGCACAAACTGTGTATTATTGTATTGACATAACGTGATCAAAGAGCTATTCATAAATAGGCTGTGTACTGCATATCTTAAATAAGGTTTATTTTTAAGTATCTTCACAAAGTATCTATACTAGTAAAACATGTAGAAACCCATGTATGCATAGATATAGATTAGTATTAAGGAGTTGTATACATGCTACTGTGGGGTAGCATTAGAAACTGCTTAAACCTACATTCCAGTGATTAAGTTCAAGGAATTTCCCAAAACATTAACAAATGGCCTGTGGGTAGATTTTCCCAAAACATTCACACCTGTGAATCTGAAGTGGTGCCAAGATAGCTGGGATACATGACAGGGTTGGCACCCTTAGACAATTAAGTGTGTTTTTCTAAGGCTTGGTCAACAGGGGGTCATAAATTTTAGTTCAACTCAGCGACCCCAACATTAGGAATTATTCCTTATACACCACTGCCCCTACAGGTTAAAAACGACATTGTTCAAGATGGCGTATATTTGGTTGCTAAGGCAACCTTCCAAAAAAGTTACCTAGTGATAAGATACACACCCACTTTTGGAGGCAGATAAAAGTAGCAGCTGAGATAGCAGAAAGGGACCAGAGACCTGAAGATCGGAGGGAGCTGAAGAAGAGTTGATCTCTGAAGGGACTGACTCTCTGAAGCTGGAAGCAGATCTTAGAACGCCAACATGTAGCAATGTTGGAAGGAGTCCTGTGGGACTCATAATGGAAGCTTCTCAAACAGACAGAACTTTAACCTGGTAACGTATTTATTTTGTTTATTTACCTGCTTTGGTAATGGAGTTGTTTTTGCATACACATAACTAAAACCATTTAAATATATATGGCAAAGCAATTTGGAATTGTATCATATTTTAACTGCAGTATAAATGAAATATTATTCCAAATATTAAGGCACATACCCTAATTTCGTTGTCTTTAAAAAGCTAGAGCCAAGTGGTACAATGGTTTTATTATGATATAGGTGTAAAAATTAATTCTCTCTAAATTTAATATAAGACTTGATGTTTTATCAAAGCCCTGTTCCTTCTATGACACTTGGTCTGGACACCTTTAAGAAGTGTAATCAGGAGATCTGTTTGTTTGAGAAAGAAATAGTGTTAAAGTGAACAAAAGAGTGTTTACACCTTCCGTGAAGTAACGGAAAGACATTTCAAAAGAGCTACCAAGTTTTAGATGTACAAGTATCATTTAAGTATTGAACTGCGAATATACCTTGTCATATAGAGCTGGCATAGAAATGTATGTAAATATTATCTGAACCTCAATCATCATTTATCTCTGATTGTAGAAGTATATCCATTCATTTGTTTGATCACGACTTATACCTGATTTTAATTTGCACTGTACTTTAGTTAATAAATATATATAATATTTTAAGCAATATTCATTTGTGTTACTTGTCTTCAAACTAGCACGGATACAAGAACTTAGAATTTCTTGTTTAATATTGTAGGAAATGGGGAATCTCCAAAATTAAGATTTACCTATTTCCATAAATACAATAATATTTTTATATTTCAGTATAAACATTCTGACATATTCGTAGGCCCTATGCTGAGATGTGTCAATGTTTCTGACATATATGGAGGCACCGCTTGAGATCTGTCTAAGTTTGAAACAAGTGATATATTTGTGCAAAGTTATATATATATCATTGTCATAAATTTTGAAAAAAAAAAATATTAATTTTAAAAAATGTATAATTTTTTTTGTTTTGCTATTGCCATTGTTAGTTGCAATATTGAAAAATGACAAATACTAAAGTTATTTTTAGTGCAGCTGGTCCTGCTGATGCAGAGAATGAAATTGGTATGCATCACAGAAAAACCGTAGAGTTTGCAAAATATCAGGGGATGTCTTCTATCAGAGAAATTAAGACAGAACTTGGTCCCTGTAAGTCAGTTACTACTGCAAGAAGGACCATGTGTACTTTGGATTGTAAGCACAATCAAAGTACCAGAGAACTTTTCAAAGTTTTCAAGAAAACCCATTACTTGGCTAAGAAAAACCCAGATTTTGAAAGCCATTGATTTTTCCAACTGTTTGATGAGGCTTTGCCAAATCAAATTAAAATTATTATGGCCTGGGATTACTATCCCCAAAAAATGGATTGGATTGGCTGATAGAGCACCATCCTTTTTTCTGTTCTACAGAACAGTAAAGAAGCTTCAAGAATAAATTTAAATAGCCCGCCCAAATTATAGCTTAAAAAGGAGCAGGGATAAATTGAAGCTACAAAATATAATTAGCCTGGAATTGTTAAAAATTCCAATTCCCCAATAAAAAGTTACACCCAGTTTTAAAAACTAAGAAAATAAATCTAGCTGAGGTGTTTAAATATTTAAATGTGTGCAATTGACCAAAAGAAAGAAACATGAGCAGAGTAACATGTTTAAAGACATTTTTTTTTCTAAAAATGAGTTCCAGCCCCTCCTTTACAAAAGTGGGAGGAGACTGATTTTATCTTTGCAGCCAAAACCTTGTTTAGAGCTGACAGGTTTTAGGAATGTGCCTGTGTGATGCAAAGTTTGGGGCTACGTGCTCTTGTTTATACAAACACACACACACAGTTGACAAAGTGAAACTAAAACTGTTACCATTCATTTCAATAGTTTTTCTTGTTTTATATTGTTTTCCTTACCGGTATTTTCTAATAACAGGATACCATAAGAAGTTATTAGATAATTATCTAAGCAATTATTTTGTTTCAGAAACATTTATAATAAATCCAAGAATTTATTTTCTAGAAAACAACATCAGCTAAAATTATGCTTAAAGCTAACGTTGTAAACATTTTAGGCGCTGCCCTGAAATCACATAAAAATAAAAAGCCCAGTTGAACTTCAACTTAAAAGGGGATAAAGTAATTTACATTCCCGCATTTACAGTTAATATGCCCAACGATTGATTACGTATTGGCATCGATCTAAAAGAAAATGTTTTTTAAATCCTATTGTGATTTTATTTTTAAATGTTATATCGTCTCAAGTGACAAGGCCATACATATGAACCTTCTCAGTTCTCTCACAATCAGTGAGTATAGTTGAGATCCATCTCAGGAATATTTAAATTCTAGATGGCACCTTGTGTACAGGCAACTCCGCTTCCCCCAGAAAGGGTCAGACAGGAGGTTCATACAAAAGGTATGTCCCCTGGAAAATAGTTGAGAGATATGCTTGGAAGGTGATATTCTCAATGCTCACATCCATACAGTGTATGCTGACTCCATTGAGCTTAGTAATTATACGTAATTCCTACTGGGATTGTATGGTATGTTCCCTAACAGGTTAGTGACCTGGGGAATGATAATAAGGTTCATATATATGCCAGGATTATAATCACATTAGTAGAAAGTTATTAAAATAGTTGACCAGTCCTAAAGAAAATCTTTAGGTATTCAACCCCTCAGGATAAATAAATAATCAGTCAATAATTTATTCCTGATAATCAATGACCCAAAATATCCTGTGTACATTGGCAACGATATATTACATCGCTTTGCTATACACATGGATCTGGTAAATACCACTGTGGTCCAGATAAAAATAAAACCCAAGTAGTTTCATAAATGAACATGAAGCCCTTAAATTATCTTGGTTACTGCCATATGCAGGAAACATATTAGTACCACATATGTCATTAGTCATACAGGTACTAATACATTTTTTATCCGGCCATGTATAAATAGGCCAGAATTTTAAGAACCCTGCTGCAGTAAAATGTTTCGCAGACAGGATGTGTATAGAAAAGATTTCAGTAAATCACACTCATGAAAAATAAAAGTTTTCATGGAGTTCAAATATGTTTGTGAAAAGATTCCTGTGATGTGGTATAATAGACATACGCATTGCCGGGATTCAATCTGATCCAAGTGAAAACGCACCTTGTGTTTTACATCAAACATTGCTGTCTTTCCCTAGCTTGCTATGTTTCGCTAGTGGAGACCATTAAGAGTTTCGAGGAGAGGGGTGTTGTACGATCAGTGCACCGGATCTTATGATAATCCTATACTTGATATTCTTAAACCAAATGGTCATTGTGTTTATATGCTGATCTAAGACAGCTAAATAAACGAGTATATATGTACGGCTAAGCTATGCCATATATTGACCGATGCTTGATATAAAAAAATACAAAGCGCTAAGTACTTCACTACACTAAATGATGCCCAATGATGGTGGAACATTCAGGTAAGTCCTGAAGACCCATACCAGCTGACATTTAAAGGTGGTAAGAAATAGTACAACTGGAACAGAATGTTAATTTGGTCAGATAAATTAAGTTTGAATTTGATTTTGTTTTTGTTTGGTATTTTACATAAGGCCATTGCCTGATGTACCTTCAAGAAAAAGTTTAACATATGTGGATGATATTTTTGTTGAATAGCATAATGTTTGAAAAGCATATCCCAAAGTTCAGATATGTTCTTAACCAGTTGAGGGAGGCGGGTGTTTAAAATTAAATTTCAGGAAGACCAATGGTGTCGCTCCAAGGTTCATCTCCTGAGGCTTAAGGTTTGCAGCCTAAGTCTCACCACAAGAAGAAAATGGAGACTGTGATGAGGTCAAGAGTATCTGCCAATATCAGTGAATTGAGGACATTTTTGGGTATGGTATAAAATATTCAATTGTATGCTTGTCATCCTAGGTTCCAACTAAGAATGCTGGAAGGTAATGTGAAAGAAGAGACTTATAGGATCAAGAGAATGTAAATGTAATAATATGAAATTGTGATATTTCTCTCCTAACTTACAGATCTTCCAATCTTATACTTCAGCATTAATGTTGATCCTGCCAATTATGGTAGAATACTGTCATCATTAAATCACTGATGATTTTTAGTTACCGTATTTTTCGCACCATAAGACGCATTTTTCCCCCCAAAAAAAATAGGGGGAAATGTCCCTGCGTCTTATGGAGCGAGTACTGACCAGGCACTGCCCCCCCCCCCCCGTCGCCGCGTCAGAATTCCAGCGCTCGGCTTCTCTGTAAAGGAGAGAGGACAGGAAGTGAGGAGCATCCTGGCAGGGGCATACCAAGGGGGAGCGGGGGGAGGCGTTTTGCCCCGGGTGTCAAAACATGGGGGGTGTCAGTAGCATTGCTATGGGGGTGTGCTCCGTACCCAGATCGGGTGTCACCCGTCAGAGGTGACACCATCCCGAAAGCTGTGAGAGCCCTTGCTGTTTTTTTTTGCAGCCTGAACCCCCCCCCCCCGGCGCCGTGGTCTGGTCCAGTCTGACTTCCTGCTCCTTCCCCCGGGATCTGCTGCTGTAAACTCTGTCCCCAGTCCTCATTTCTAGCTGCTTCCTGGGTACATCTGAGGCTGAGAGCCAGCCAGCCAGCAAGAGGGGGTTGTGGATTGTAATGGCAGTGTCCTCCGCTGCCTGAGGTGAGCTGTTGATAAGGGGGTGGGAGGTGTAAGCTGGCATGGTATCCACAGCCCAGTCACCTGAGCTGTTGTGATAGAATTGGCTTAAGGGGTGTTTGTGTCTGCCCTGCCACCCTGAGCTGATCTGGGAAGGGGGGGAGGTTGCTGTGTCCACCACCAGATATAGTGTAGCTGAGCTGATTTGATAGGGGGCTGGTATTGCTGTGTGTCCACCACCCACCTATAGTAATAATATAATATAAAATATTTTAGTACACCGTTTGGTTCAGAATCTTTTTTTTTCTTGTTTTCCTCCTCTAAAACCTAGGTGCGTCTTATGGTCAGGTGCGTCTTATGGAGCGAAAAATACGGTAATTAAAATAGAGTCAACTAATCGCTATGTCATATATATAGCATAGTTAGAAAATGTAAGTATTAATTAATAAGAATATGTATTCATACTAATATAAAATTATGGAGCAATCAGCGCAAACAGAAATATTAAAATAAAAAACGTTAAGCAGCTGAACACATTAGGGTCATCACAAACCTATAAGATAATAGCAAAAACGGGGGTATGTGCAGCGCATAAGAAAAACAAAATATTTAAAACACCATCAAATGAGTGGTCGGCAATATCAGATCTAATACAATTCTATCACTGAGAGAGAAAAGTCCTCTTAAGTTCCCAGAATGGTATAGCAGGAAAAAGGGATGAGATTCCTCATGTGATGAAAGGAGGGGGATGCAATCTTCTGCCCAAAATGTGCTGATACAATCCTCCACCATAAATATATTAGGCTTACCAGATACGATGGACCTCTCCGCTAAGAGAAGGTCATACAGGCATGTATCCACCCTGGGATAATGGAATCGAGTGACTGCAGCGCAGATCCTTCCACAGATAGCCGGACTAGGTGGCCAGAAGGTGGTATATAAATCCTCCTAAGAATGGTGCTGGATGCAATGATATAGTATCCAATGGTCCCAAAAAAAGGAAGAAGGGAGACAGCCTAAGTGCACTCCGCAAAAATTTATTGAAAGTCAATGTAAATAAAACAACATTGGCGCTCTGCGCCTAGATAAAAAGCCGGTATACAGCCGGAACTGACAATATAAATGAACGCTGTGGACATCCGTCCAGCATGGAGATGGCAGCGGGTGACGTCCATGCGTGAGCTCCTCCCCCCGTACGCGGCGTTACGTCCAGCAGGACTTCGTCAGCGAGGGTGGAGCTATGGTGTCACCCAGCTGATAGAAATAGCAGGGCGGTCGTCATGGTGACAGGGAAGCCAAGCGCAAACACCGGAAGTCAGAGACACTCGCCGGCTGCTCTCCCTAAAAGTGTCACCTACTTACCAGCCCTTGCTAATAATATAAAACAGGTTGAAAACACTGTCAAAGTGATCAACTTATCCCCATGGTTGGAAATATACATGAAAGTTTAATAAAAAAACACAGATCGTTAAAAACTACCCGCGGCCATCTCCTATTTAAAAAAACAATAAAATAAAACTAATAATAGAACCTCCATAGACTTATCACTGCAACAAAAATTAAAATACATATGATCATTTATCAGAAATAAAACAGTTGAGGTCAAACTCCACATTTAACCCCCTAGGTACAGAAACCTTGGTCTCATGTATCCACAGGGATTCGCGCTGACTCAACTGTCTAATAAAATTACCCCCTCTCCATAGCAGAACATGTAGGCAATATTAGGAGGGGGGTAAAAACCCATAATGTATCCAAACACTTTAGGATCTTTCATGATAGGAACCCGCGATGCCTCAAATTTTGGGGCATTGAGAAGGTTACCCATCACTGGAGAGGGGGTAATTTTATTAGACAGTTGAGTCAGCGCGAATCCCTGTGGATACATGAGACCAAGGTTTCTGTACCTAGGGGGTTAAATGTGGAGTTTGACCTCAACTGTTTTATTTCTGATAAATGATCATATGTATTTTAATTTTTGTTGCAGTGATAAGTCTATGGAGGTTCTATTATTAGTTTTATTTTATTGTTTTTTTAAATAGGAGATGGCCGCGGGTAGTTTTTAACGATCTGTGTTTTTTTATTAAACTTTCATGTATATTTCCAACCATGGGGATAAGTTGATCACTTTGACAGTGTTTTCAACCTGTTTTATATTATTAGCAAGGGCTGGTAAGTAGGTGACACTTTTAGGGAGAGCAGCCGGCGAGTGTCTCTGACTTCCGGTGTTTGCGCTTGGCTTCCCTGTCACCATGACGACCGCCCTGCTATTTCTATCAGCTGGGTGACACCATAGCTCCACCCTCGCTGACGAAGTCCTGCTGGACGTAACGCCGCGTACGGGGGGAGGAGCTCACGCACGGACGTCACCCGCTGCCATCTCCATGCTGGACGGATGTCCACAGCGTTCATTTATATTGTCAGTTCCGGCTGTATACCGGCTTTTTATCTAGGCGCAGAGCGCCAATGTTGTTTTATTTACATTGACTTTCAATAAATTTTTGCGGAGTGCACTTAGGCTGTCTCCCTTCTTCCTTTTTTTGGGACCATTGGATACTATATCATTGCATCCAGCACCATTCTTAGGAGGATTTATATACCACCTTCTGGCCACCTAGTCCGGCTATCTGTGGAAGGATCTGCGCTGCAGTCACTCGATTCCATTATCCCAGGGTGGATACATGCCTGTATGACCTTCTCTTAGCGGAGAGGTCCATCGTATCTGGTAAGCCTAATATATTTACGGTGGAGGATTGTATAGCACATTTTGGGCAGAAGATTGCATCCCCCTCCTTTCATCACATGAGGAATCTCATCCCTTTTTCCTGCTATACCATTCTGGGAACTTAAGAGGACTTTTCTCTCTCAGTGATAGAATTGCATTAGATCTGATATTGCCGACCACTCATTTGATGGTGTTTTAAATATTTTGTTTTTCTTATGCGCTGCACATACCCCCGTTTTTGCATGTATTCATACTGTCTATTTACTCAAATAGAAAGTGATTGACACTCCAGACCAGGTCGTTGATTGGTAAAGGCGAAGTGAACTGCCAACAGACACAGCGATCGTATGGATGATGTTAATCCTTGGCGTCCAGTTCTGGAGGGATCCTGTCACCAAACCACACTCCAGACCAGATCATTGATTGGTAAAGACGAAGTTGACCACCAAAAGACACAGCGATCGTTTGGATGATGTTAATCCGTGATGCCCAGTTCCGGATGGAACCTATCACCACATCGAATCCTTCATCAGGAGTCATGAAGCAAGACGCTCCAGGATTCGTATTGCCTGAAAGAGAGATTTGTTGCAGAAGTCCCTTGTTTGCTTGAATCCCAGAATATCCATTGAAAGGAGGGAATGTTGAATCCCATTTTCAGTTTGTAACACTGCAAGAGCGGATTCACTGAAGAGTTTCTTCAATTGCTGGTTTACCAGCCTTGTTTTCAACACATTTGAAATGGGGGGGGGGGGGTGACACCACCACTGCAACAGTTCATTTTGTTTTATAAAGACTTGAACTCATCAAGAAAGATCCAAGTCATACAAGAACATTCTTTATCATATGGATGAAGAGAGGAACGTTCTTCAAGTATAAAGAAAAATAATAATATGTCCATATCTTTTAAACAACTGTGATATTTCTTCGGACCCGTTTCTTGGTATGTCCGTGACTATTCGTCAGAAATACAAGAAACGTGTGTGTGTGTGTGTGGGGGGGGGGGGTTATGTCAGAACATTTGGGGTTAAAAAGAATTACATATAGGCCTTTATATTATGCATATTACGTATTTTTCATATTGTTCATATTTATGTATATTATGAACAAGAGGGAGACCATCTTGTCTCTAAAGTTTAAAATAGCTCACGAGATGCTATGAACAACACTTTAGATTCTACTTTCCCTTTAAGAGGTTAACCCACATTTGCTATGTTTAAAGTTATTTCCTGTCTCACAAGAAGGCATTGTTTTTTTGTATCTCGTTCCCAGACCATAAACTCAAAGCTTTTGAACATTTAAGATAAATATACCAGCCTCCCCGGGTGGTAATTCAAAGGTTTGACACTTAGAGACATGGGGGGGGGGTATGGATATGGGCTAGCACAAACTGTGTATTATTGTATTGACAACGTGATCAAAGGGCTATTCATAAATAGGCTGTGTACTGCTTATCCTAAATAAGGTTTATTTTTAAGTATCTTCACAAAGTATCTATACTAGTAATACATGTATAAACCCATGTATGCCTATATATAGATTAGTATTAAGGAGTTGTATACATGCTACTATATTAGTTGGGTAGCATTAGAAACTGCTTAAACATACATTCCAGTGGTTAGCTTCAGGAACTTCCCAAAACATTAACAAATGGCCTGGGTCAGTGTTGATAATAAACATTCACACCTGTAAATCTGAAGTGACGCCAAGATAGCAGGGATACAGGACATGTGTTTTGACACCCTTAGACAATTAAGTGTGTTTTACTAAGCTAGGTCAAAAGGTAGTCGTAAATTATCTTTGCCTATATGAAAATAACATTAGAAATCATCTGTAATACGCTACTGCCCTCTGGTGGTAAAAAAACGTAATCGTTCAAGATGATGTGATGTTTGGTTGCTGTGACAACCTACCCAATCACATCATCATTTGACGTCTCAGTTACGTAGTAATGTAAGGTACACACACACTTCTGGGAGGAGATAAAAGTAGCAGCTTTTAGGATAGGAGATAGCAAGAGAAAAAAGGCTGAGGACCTTGAGACCTGAAGATCTCTGAAAGGATCTCTTGAAGGAAGACGCTCGCTGAGGAGATTTTAAAGCACAAACATGTAGCAATATTGGAAGGAATCCTATGGGACTCATCATTGCCTCATAATGGAAGCTTCACAAACAGACAGACCTTCAACCTGGTAACGTATTTACTTTGTTTATTTACCTGCTTGGGTAATGGAGTTGTTTTTGCATACACATAACTAAAACCATTTAAATATATATGGCAAAGCAATTTGGAATTGTATCATATTTTAACTGCAGTATAAATGAAATATTATTCCAAATATTAAGGCACATACCCTAATTTGGTTGTCTTTAAAAAGCTAGAGCCAAGTGGTACAATCGTTTTATTATGATATATGTGTAAAAATTAATTCCCTATAAATTTAATATAAGACTTGATATTTTATCAAAGCCGCGTTCCTTATATGACACTTGGTCTGGACACGTTTAAGAAGTGTAATCAGGAGATCTGTTGGTTTGAGAAAGAAATAGTGTTAAAGTGAACAAAAGAGTGTTTACACCTTCCGTGAAGTCACAGAAGGTTACATTTCAAGAGCTACCAAGCTTTAAATGTACAAGTATCATTTAAGTATTGCACTGCGAATATACCTTGTCATATAGAGCTGGCATAGAAATGTATGTAAATATTATCTGAACCTTAATCATCATTTATCTCTGAAGTATATCCATTCATTTGTTTTATCACGCCTTATACCTGATATTAATTTGCACTGTACTTTAGTAAATAAATATATATAATATTTTAAGCAATATTCATTTGTGTTACTTGTCTTCAAACTAGCATGGATAAAAGAACTTAGAATTTCTTGATATTGTAGGAAATCGGGAATCTCCAAAATTAAGATTTACCTATTTCCATAAGTACAATAATAATTTTATATTTCAGTATAAACATTCTAACATACTTGTAGGCACTATGCTGAGATGTGTCAATGTTTCTGACAATCCAATATTCATCATGGCCGCTCACATTCATTCAACTATTTTTATTTTAAACAGACCTCTAAGTGTTTGTGAAATCTCCACCACAAAATGTACTCAGCCAATGAGAGGCAAGGACTCCATTTTTATTTTTCTACTGCTATCAATGGCCAACACGGTACAACACTTCATCCGTGTCTTTGGTGATCTCTGATCTCCTTATCAACTGTTTCTTACATGATGAAGATCAGCCATGGAGTATATCTGAGGTGTATATCAGGGTGTGCTTCTTCCCCCCAAAACCTCCTTCACATCCCCAAATTTCGCTACAAATCAAAGGGAGAATGAAGATTTGCAGTCCAAGGACCACGGCTATGGAACGCGCTACCCACGGATATCCGTATGGAAGAAAACCATCGGGCCTTTAGGAAAAAACTTAAGACCCACCTCTTCTGATGGATCATGAAGCTACTGGATGCTAAGCGCCTTGAGGCGATTTAGTTCGCATTTGTTAGCGCTATACAAGTTTTTCACTCACTCACTCACATGAGAGCTGTGATGTCCAGCAACATTCATATACAAGACATTTCCCGCACTCAAGGCACTAATACACCTCAAGGGTTGTGTGGGATCCCTGATGTACAGGAAGACAGGACTTCAGCGAGGAACAAATTCCCTCACTCAGGACAGGAAAGTGGCTTCTCCCCTGTGTGAGATCTCTGATGTCTGGAAAGACTGGACCTTTCTGAAAAGCATTTCCCACACTCAGGACAGGAATACAGCTTCTCCCCCGTGTGAGATCTCTGATGTGTGGAAAGATGGAACTTCACTGAAAAACACTTCCCGCACTCAGGACAAGAAAATGGCTTCTCCTCCGTGTGGGAAAAATGGGACTTAACAGAAAAACATTTCCCACACTCAGGACAGGAATACGGCTTCTCCCCCGCGTGAGATCTCTGATGTGTGGAAAGATGGGACTTCACTGAAAAACATTTTCCACACTCAGGACAAGAAAGTAGCTAGTTCCCCGTGTGATATCTCTGATGTCTGGAAAGATTGGACTTCCGTGAAAAACATTTCCCACACTCAGGACAGGAATACGGCTTCTCTCCTGTGTGAGATCTCTGATGTATGGAAAGACTGGGCTTACGGGCGTAACATTTCCCGCACTCAGTACAGGAATACGGCTTCTCCCCCGTGTGAGATCTCTGATGTGAGTAAAGATGGGACTTCTGTGAAAAACATTTCCCGCACTCAGGACAGAAATACGGCTTTTCCCCCGTGTGAGATCTCTGATGCTTGTAAAGACTGGACTTCTGTGAAAAACATTTCCCACACTCAGGGCAGGAATATGGCTTTTCCCCTGTGTGAGATCTTTTATGCGCATCAAGATCGTATTTTGAACGGAAACATTTCCCACACTCAGTACAGGAATACCTCTTCTCTGTTGGAAGGACGGCACCGTCCCGCACAGTCTGAGGTTCCTCAGGATAAGAGGAATACGATGGTCCGGCACCGTCCCGCACAGTCTGAGGTTCCTCAGGATAAGAGGAATACGATGGTCCGGCACCTTCCCGCACAGTCTGAGGTTCCTCAGGATAAGAGGAATACGATGGTCCGGCACCGTCCCGCACAGTCTGAGGTTCCTCAGGATAAGAGGAATACGATGGTACGGCACCGTCCCGCACAGTCTGAGGTTCCTCAGGATAAGAGGAATACGATGGTCCGGCACCGTCCCGCACAGTCTGAGGTTCCTCAGGATAAGAGGAATACGATGGTCCGGCACCGTCCCGCACAGTCTGAGGTTCCTCGGGATAAGAGGAATACGATGGTCCGGCACCGTCCCGCACAGTATGAGGTTCCTCAGGATAAGAGGAATACGATGGTCCGGCACCGTCCCGCACAGTCTGAAGTTCCTCAGGATAAGAGGAATACGATGGTCCGGCACCGTCCCGCACAGTCTGAGGTTCCTCAGGATAAGAGGAATACGATGGTCCGGCACCGTCCCGCACAGTCTGAGGTTCCTCAGGATAAGAGGAATACGATGGTTCGGCACCGTCCCGCACAGTCTGAGGTTCCTCAGGATAAGAGGAATACGATGGTCCGGCACCGTCCCGCACAGTCTGAGGTTCCTCAGGATAAGAGGAATATGATGGTCCGGCACCATCCCGCACAGTCTGAGGTTCCTCAGGATAAGAGGAATACGATGGTCCCGCACAGTCTGAGGTTCCTCAGGATAAGAGGAATACGATGGTCCGGCACCGTCCCGCACAGTCTGAGGTTCCTCAGGATAAGAGGAATACGATGGTCCGGCACCGTCCCGCACAGTCTGAGGTTCCTCAGGATAAGAGGAATACGATGGTCCGGCACCGTCCCGCACAGTCGGAGGATCCTCAGGATAAGAGGAATACGATGGTCCGGCACCGTCCCGCACAGTCTGAGGTTCCTCAGGATAAGAGGAATACGATGGTCCGGCACCGTCCCGCACAGTCTGAGGTTCCTCAGGATAAGAGGAATACGATGGTCCGGCACCGTCCCGCACAGTCTGAGGTTCCTCAGGATAAGAGGAATACGATGGTCCGGCACCGTCCCGCACAGTCTGAGGTTCCTCAGGATAAGAGGAATACGATGGTCCGGCACCGTCCCGCACAGTCGGAGGTTCCTCAAGATAAGAGGAATACGATGGTCCGGCACCGTCCCGCACAGTCTGAGGTTCCTCAGGATAAGAGGAATACGATGGTCCGGCACCGTCCCGCACAGTCTGAGGTTCCTCGGGATAAGAGGAATACGATGGTCCGGCACCGTCCCGCACAGTCTGAGGTTCCTCAGGATAAGAGGAATACGATGGTCCATCTACACTGTGGGGTGCCGGATGGACATTTGAGGTAGTCGGGTTTTCTCCTGGACTATACTGTGTGATGTCCTCATCTTCTACTTTACAGTCTGGAGACAAAGTGAGACAATCCTCTGAGGTTTTCCTCATCTCCCGTCCATCTACTAAAATAGAAATACAAAGATTATTACTAGACATGAGCTGATTGGTTCCCCTAAACCAGGACTCCGCCCACATCAGGCAGCTTTGTCTCTAGTAAATGGGTCCTCTGATCTCCTACCAGTTCATTTCTTTATTCATGGACCTTAGTCAGAGAGTGAGGAAACAACGAGAACTGTCTTTTATAGGAGTGACAGTGATGAGGGGATTATAGGACGAGTGTCCCCTCCCCCTCTATCACTCATTGCCATCTTCCCACTTCCTTATTTAATCCATGATTTAGTCATGAATAACAGCGGGGCTGAGCCCCACCAGAGGTCAGAGAGTGAGGATGGGGGGAGAACAACCAAGATGAAGACTGGACTAATCCTGAAGACCTCCATCATTGGGTTATTGACTCCTCCCCCTCATTATCACTTTCTGTTTAAGGTTCCAAAGTTTGAGGATGTTATCACATTATTATCACCATGTAAAAGTCTGTGCTCCAATCACATCATCAGATATAAAATGTCCAGCTGGTAGGAAATGGGTGTAACAAAAGAGAATACATATTATGTGTATATATAGCAGTGGGTAGAGGGTAGAGAGCAGAAGTCAGGACTATGTAATGTACAACATATTGTATAAGATACAAGAGATAGGACTATATAGTATCAGAATGATGTAATGTACAACATAGAGTATATAGTGCAGGGGTCAGGAGTATGTAATGTACATGTAGCGCCCTCCTCAAAAGGTTGGGACGCTATTTAAAATATAGAGGGATATCTGAGCCAGTAGTTGGGCTCAGACAGTTGAATTACATTGAAATTCGCCTCTGTTCTAGTTGTGGTTTGCCTGATAGTAATTTTCCTTTTTGCCTGTAGGTGGCGTTACCACCTCAGGCATCTGTTGGAACACAGGCAAACCATGGTGAATTGAGTGGCCCTTCTCGGCAGTGGTACGGTGGGAGTGGTGAACCCGCTGTGCCTGCTGGGAGGGGATACTTAAGGGGCAGACGCCATTGATTGGGGTCCGTTTTCGCCTTGCGGCCCTCTGGGCACGAGGTATGTGTGTAAATGGTTCTGGTCTCAGGGCCACGTTGGCCCGAGGCTGCATCGCTGTCTAGTAGGCCCAGCTAATCTGTCTGGGGCCTGCAAACTGAGAAGGGATCCCAAGCTGCCTTGATGAAGGAGACCGGGGGAGGACCTGCCCTGGAAGAGACTGGCAAAGTGCTGACATCTTGGGTGAGGCCCGGTAACTTTATTGAGGAGGGATCCATTATACAACAAGCCCTGCAGTTTGCCGGATTGGCTTAAAGGCTCTTTAACTGTATGGCTGGAAGTTTGGGACATTGAAATCCTGTGGCAGAGGATTCCTGGACTATCCATTTGTTCACTCCAAAAGGTCTGTGGCAGAGACCCCATTCATCTTGGGCAGTCTGTGGCAGAGACCCCATTCATCTTGGGCAGTCTGTGGCAGAGACCCCATTCATCTTGGGCAGTCTGTGGCAGAGACCCCATTCATCTTGGGCAGTCTGTGGCAGAGACCCCATTCATCTTGGGCAGTCTGTGGCAGAGACCCCATTCATCTTGGGCAGTCTGTGGCAGAGACCCCATTCATCTTGGGCAGTCTGTGGCAGAGACCCCATTCATCTTGGGCAGTCTGTGGCAGAGACCCCATTCATCTTGGGCAGTCTGTGGCAGAGACCCCATTCATCTTGGGCAGTCTGTGGCAGAGACCCAATTCATCTTGGGCAGTCTGTGGCAGAGACCCCATTCATCTTGGGCAGTCTGTGGCAGAGACTGCCCTGTTGCTGATTCGTGTGTCATCCCGGCTGCTAGGCCATGTGAGAGGGGACTATCCGGGTGACCAATACCCACTCTAACATTAAGAGTGGTGAGTGACTTTGAACTGATACCTTTGTAATTTTTGTGGCGAGTGCCTGAACCTTCCCCTGCTCTTCTCTACCTTCTACTTTCTCAACGTTTACTGCATAAGAAAATAAAGCCTGACTGTTTAAGGTTTTACATCTGTGTGGACATTGCATTACTACAGACTTTCTCCACCCGGACAACGCAGCTGAAGAGGTAACGTGCAAAACCCAAAACTAACCAGCAGCTCCTACGGGGGAGGTGCTACATACAATATAAATTATACAGTGTAAGGATCAGGACTCATAATATTGGTATTCAGTAATCAGTGGGAGATTAAATGTTTACATGAGACAAGTTGCAGAGGTCCCACACCGCTGCCTCCCGTCTCCTGAGACTGCACTCAGTGACTTGGGTCTGAGACTATACAGACATATCCCTCCACCCGGCACAGCCAGCAGACAACAGAACAAGTAACCCTGGGAGAATTGTTCTGTCAGAGATCATGCTAGACCTGGGCATGAGGTAGAAGACCCAAAGCACATGCCCAAGGTGCCTAGGTAGAGCAACATCTATGGTGAAAATCAATCTTTTTCTGCCAGCTGATCCCCAGAATTTCCATATATCCATTCTAGAGACATAAATTGTGTCTGCAGCACAGAGAAGGAAGATTATCACCCAGTCCCCGCCCTACTCTGGACCAATCAGTGAGCAGTATGGGTGGAGGAATGTATTTAGTGTTAACCACTTAACGACCGTCCCATAGCCGAATGACGGCTACAGGGCGGTTCGTTAATTCTGGGAGGGCGTACATTGACGTCCTCCCAGAATGGCGCACACATGAGAGTGTCCATGACCGCCGGATCACGGATCATGGTAAATGGCCGATGATAGCGGCCGTTTACCACATGATCACTCCGTGAAATGACGGAACGATCACTAGTAAACATGACGCCGGTGCCTCTCTCCCCTCTGTGGACCGATCGGTACAGTGTGAGAGGAGAGGGGGAGAGATCGGTGGCAGCAGCGCTGTGGGCTGGATCTGTAGTGCTCACAGCGCTGCTCAGTGACCATTGCAGTCACATCCAACAATCCATCCATCCATGCTCAGCTATACTCTGCCATACCCAGTCATGCTCGGCTGTACTCGGCCTCTGTATGAGGCCAGGCTGTGGAAGTCTCACACATGTGGTATCGCCGTACTCAGGAGGAGCAGGAGAATCTATTTTGGGGTGTCATTTTTGGTATGTACATGCTATGTGTTAGAAATATTGTATAAATGGACAACTTTGTGTTAAAAAAAAAATGCGTTTTAACCACTTCCCGCCCGCCGGCCATCATATGATGTCCTTGACTTTGTGCTGGGATATCTGAATGACGGGTGCAGCTACAGGCATCATTCAGATATCAGCCGGCGATTCCCTACACCATAGGAATGATCCTAGCAGCTGTTCTGCCACTTGATCATTCTTACGGGACGTCCCCCCTCCCACCGCCCTCCGGTGCTTCTACCGACTCACTGCTATGATTAAAGCCAGGATAATTTTTTTTTTTTGGGGGGGGGGGGATTTCAGGCTTCCCAGCCTAGAGGTGAGATGTGGGGTCTTATTGACAAATATCTCACTGTAAAGAGGACCTGTCATGCCATATTCCTATAACAAGGGATGTTTACATTCCTTTTATTAGGAATAAAAGTGATCAAAAAGTTCATTTTGGGGAAAAAAGTGTTTAAAAAAAAAATGTACTTACTATTTATTTTAGCTTAAGTGCCCCTGTCCCCGTGTGCTCGCATGCACACGTAAGTCCCGCCCACATATAAAAACGGTGTTCAAACCACAAATTTGAGGTATCGCTGTGAACGTTAGAGCGAGAGCAATGATTTTGGCCCAGACTTCCTCTGTAACTCAAAACATGTAACCAGTAAAAAATGTAAAGCGTCGCCTATGGGGGGATTTAAGTAGCGAAGTTTGGCGCCATTCCACGAGCGTGTGCAATTTTCAAGGGTGACATGTTAGGTATCTATTTACTTGGCGTAACTTCATCTTTCACATTATGCAAAAACATTGGGCTAACTTTACTGTTTTTTTTAAAGCACAAAAGTTAATTTTTCCCCAAAAAAAGGCGTTCGAAAAATTGCTGCGCAAATACCGTGCGAGATAAAAAGTTGCAACAACCGCCATTGTGTTCTCTAGGGTCTTTGCTAAAAAAACATATATAATGTTTTGGGGTTCTATGTAATTTTCTAGCAAATAAATGATGATTTTTACATGTAGGAGAGAAATGTCAGAATTGGCCTGGGTGCTCCAGAACACCTGAAGGTGCTCCCTGCATGTTGGGCCTCTGTATGTGGCCACGCTGTGTAAAAGTCTCACACATGTGGAATCTCCATACTCGGGAGGAATAGCAGAATGTGTTTTGGGGTGTAATTTGTGGAATGCATATGCTGTGTGTGAGAAATAACCTGCTAATATGACAATTTTGTGAAAAAAAAAAATCTTGATTTTCAAAGAATTGTGGGAAAAAATGACAACTTTAAAAAAACTGCCCATGTCTCTTTCTAAATACCTTGGAATGTCTTCTTTCCAAAAAGGGGTCATTTGGGGGGCATTTGTACTTTTCTGGCATGTTAGGATCTCAAGAAATGAGATCGGCCGTCAGTACTTCAGGTGTGATCAATTTTCAGAGATTGGCACCATAGCTTGTGGACTCCATAACTTTCACAAAGACCAAATAATATTCACCAATTTGTACTTATTTTTACCAAAGATATGTAGCAGTATAAATTTTGGGCAAAATTTATAAAGAAAAATTACTAATTTGCTAAATTTTATAACAGAAACGAAGAAAAATTAATATTTTTACAGAATTTTCAGTCTTTTTTCTTTTATAGCGCAAAAAATAGAAAACCCAACAGTGATTAAATACCACCAAAAGAAAACTCTATTTGTGTAAAAAAAAGGACAGAAATTTCATATGGATACAGTGTTGTATGACTGAGTAATTGTCATTCAAAATGTGAGAGCACCGAAAGCTGAAAATTGGTCTGGTTAGGAAGGGGGTTTAAAGTGGCCAGTGGTCAAGTGGTTAGTGACCCACCTGTGCTGATCTCTGTAGGAGTGTCCTCCTCTATAAATGTCCCCGTTATTCCATCCTCCTCCATAGACTGCTGATCATCCCTCACATACCTCTCTTCTTCTTCTTCTGCTTTAACCTCAAATTCTATATCGATTGGATCTCCACTCTAAATCAAGAAAATGAGAGAGAATATCATCTGTAAGATATAAGCTTCATTATTGTGACATCACATAGATAAATCCCCTTGCCTACTCAAGTTCATGTTCTAGATGCTCCGTCCCACCAACCTTTAAATAAGGAGGGATGGTGTGACCTTCCTGTGTGGAATCCCGGGAATACAGAGGACGGGGACATCTCTCTGGTGGGTTCCTGGTATTAGGTGGCTCCATCATATCCTTGTGTCCTTCTGAAAACTCCTCCATCACTCCATACTCCTCATCCTCCTCTTTATACTCTTCTTTAACATCAATATTATCATCCCCGAGGTTTCCACTCTGAATATATAATAAAACATTCATTGTAACAAACATGCTGTGTATAAATCAGAACTACCAATAATTGTCACTCACATACCTGATGATGGTGAGGGATGGTGTGACCTTCCTGTGTGGAATCCCGGGAATACAGAGGACGGGGACATCTCTCTGGTGGGTTTCTGTAGCTGGATGACTCCACCATGGTGTCCTGGTACAGATCTTTATGTTCTTTTAGAGACTCTGACTCCTCCATCACCCCATCCTCATCATCCTCCTCTTTTATCTCTTCTTTAACCTCAACTTTAGACTCTCTCAGGTTTCCACTCTGAATATAGAACAAAAATGACATCAATGGTAACAATGTAGATAATGTACAGATCCTAATGATACTATCAGTGATTGTTCCTCATCTACCTGATGATGGTGGGGGATGGTGTGACCTTCCTGTGTGGAATCCCGGGAATACAGAGGACGGGGACATCTCTCTGGTGGGTTCCCATTACTGGATCCATCTGTAGGAAACACACACACTGACTGAATACATTGTTTCTATGTGTTTATCAGATGATGGGGGATCTAGGTGGATCCTCCGTACTGCTCTCTCCTTTACAATAAAGTCTCCTCTTACCCGGTGATGTGAGGGGCGGCTGATTGTCCATCATGACGTCCTTGTAAAGATCCTTGTGTCCTTCTAAATCCTCCCACTCCTCCATGGAGAAATAGACAGTGACATCCTGACACCTTATAGGAACCTGACACACACAATGATACAGTCACCATCCAGACACATCCCTTGTCTGTTACTGGATAATGTCCCAGAATTCCCGGCACTGCTCACCTCTCCTCCATCATCTCTCTGGTGACTTCTAGAATCTTCTTTGTATTTCTCTATTCTATCAGGGAGGGAGGTGGAGGCAATGTGATGGTCATGTGATCTCCAGACTTCACAGGAGGAAAACTCTAGATCTAAACACAAATGGTAAAAGTTAAATGATATTCCCCAGAATCCTCCTCACCTCACCAATCAGGTCTCCATTTTATTAAAGCCCCACTTCCAGCTAAGGTATAATTTACCCACACAGGACCCCCACACTATGCAGGTTAAAACCTCGTTGCAGGTATTCTGACGTCATTACATACAACACAGGACCAACAGTCCCACTTTGCAAATGAGGATGCCAAGGGTCCGCCCACATCCTAAGAGCATCAGAAAAAAAAGCCAGTTGGAGGGACATTGGGAGGAGGAGCTGTGAGGTCAGTGTGATGTCATAGGACATATAGACTCTGGATGGAGGGACATTTGGATGGGGAGATTTGAGGGGCCCTCTATATGAGGCTCCTGTGCAAACCAAATCATTGTTCCTGGGTGTGTCCTACCTCTCCTAAACTGAAGAGTGAACTTTGACCTTTACCATACAGAAATCTATCAGGAATCTGTGAAAGTAATCTCTCATGTGATCAGGTGACGTGCGGAGGAACGGAGTGTACACACCAGACAATTTTCTCCAGAGCTCCTAATGGTGGGGATGAATTTTGCTGCGTGCTGGGTCCAAGTTTCCACCCCCCAGGATCACTGCAGGTGTGGAGAAAAGCTGTGTAAGAGGATATGGAGGAGAGATGAGGAGGAGATCCAGGAATCAGGATAAAGGTCAGGACAAGCAACAGACGAGCGCATCCAAGAGATGAAGCCGGGGTCACTACACAGAAAATCAATCCAAGGAAACAACAGGCAGGACGAGGAATAGCAAGAAGGAGCTCAGAGACAAATGAGAATATTGCTCAGGCAATGGGAGATTATCTCAGCATGACTTACATAATGAATGAGATGAGGGGGAGGGGAGGAAGTCATTTAAGGCGGGGCTTGGCAAATTTGCTTTGAATCTAGGAGCCAGCTAAAAAACTTAGGAGACAGTTTTTATTAGCATAGCGTGGGTTGTCAGTGCCCTGGGCAAGGTTAGTAGTTTGTGGGGGCAGAATGCAGGACATGTGGTGCAGAACACAGAACATAGGTTGCAAGGTACCAGAGAAGGGTGCAGGTCACCGCAGGACTTGGGATGCATGAGAAGGGTGCAGAATGACGGCAATGGGGTGCAGGGAGAAGAACACAGAACATGGGATGCAGAACAAGTGGTGCAGAAGATGAGGTGCAGAACAAAGGACATGGGGTGCAGGAGAAGGGTGCAGAACTTGGGGTTCAGGGTGCAGGACAGTAATAAATCCCCCTCCCCCTGCATGTTTTGTACATCTCCCCCAGCAGTGTGTGAGAACAGAGTGGATGGAGAGGACATCTTGTGTACATAAAGCAGCATGTCCCTCCCTGGCTGGTCTCTTAGCTGGCTGCTTTGCAGGCTTGTCCTGGTTACTACTGTAAGGACTCTGTAGTCCTGTTTCTCATCACCTTGTGGGGATCTTTGTGGCAGTGCCGAGGCGGCGCCATGTTGGAGATTCGGTCCCGCTCCTTCCTCTCTGTTCTGCTGGAGGGCTCTGCAGGGACACAGGCAGCTGTGGGGGAAGCAGGAGCCGATGGTGAGAGTAATGCAGCTGCGGAAAGGAGAAAGATCGGCAGCGGGTGATCAGTGAGACGAGTCCTCTCATGCCGCTGTCCTGCCCAGTCCACCCCTGACTTCACAGGTCGGGTGCCTCCTCCTCCTCCCCCCTCACCCTCCCAGCCTGGCCCCGCTCCGAGCCACATTCCTGTCTGAAAAATGTGTCCGGGTTTCAGGCAGAAACATTATTCAGACCAACAGTGAGAATGGGCTGACAAGAGCCCAGGGGCCAGGACGCCATTTCTAGTCACCATGGTGACCTGGGATTTGTGCCCTGACTTCAGGTGACCCATAGATACATGGAAATTCAGCTGGTCCAGCAGGGATCGGTCACATTTCCACCAATGTGTAGTCACTGCCGGATAAAGGTCACTCGATCAGCGGCTGCAGCCAATAGCTTCATCACTGATCTGTGTATTCTGAGAGCAGAGGAGCGCCCCCCATTGTAAGAATACAATAGTGCAGCGGGGAGGATTTCCCCATCCCCCTCCAATGTGTGGGGGGGGGGGAATCGGTTCAGATTTTTTTGCTCAGCTCGCTGACTGAACGATAAAACTGAACCATTTATGGCCAGCTTTGGAAGGAAGATATATTAATCATTAGTGATGGGCTCGGGCGTGTTAGAAACCCCACATTCCCGATCCCAGGAAGCCGACACTGCACAGCACTAATCACAGGCAGTGAGACATTTCCCGATCTGTCCAACTGAGGAGCAGGAAGTGTCTCACTGCCTGTAACTAGCGCTGTGCAGTGTCGGCTTCTTGGCGGGATCGGAACGTGGGGTTTCCAACACACCCGAGCCCATCTCTACTATTCATCATCAACTGATCCTCCCTGAAGGGGTAGATCTCCACACTATATATGTGTGTATCATCATCTGCTGGAGATAAAAGACGTCACAGTGACTATGGAGGAAGAGGACGGACATGACGGGGTTACTGGGTGTAAATAGAAAATAAGATCTTATTACCTCCTCTGCTGCTTCTTCCAGCAATGTCTTCTCTATACTTCCTCCCGACTCACCTCTCACCCGGAACTTCCTGTCTGTACATGACATCACTTCCTGTCTTCCATAGAGTCTTCCGAGAGTGGAGCTCCACATTTGCCTGGAAACACGTGGCCTCCACTTCACTTTTTTTTTTAGTTTTTATGAACTTTAATGTAACAAACATTCAATAGACATTAGAAACAATGTTTCTTGTCACGTCTGCATTTCCTGATGTTATCTGGCTGCAGACTGAAGCTCCGCCCTCCACAGGAGTCATGTGACCTCCACAGATTATTTTATTTTTTACTAATTGTGGACTGCCCGCTGTCGTTGTACATCGGCTTTTTGAAGTGGAATACCGTTGTTATGGCAGGATTCGCTGCAAGATTACTTTTATCGGGGGAGGGCCCCCTCCAGCCGATCTCCGGTCATCTCCACCGATCACCGGACAGTGTAAAAAAAAAAAGTTAAATAAATAAGATTTTTTTTTAAGCCCCTCGTTCCGCCGAGCTCGCCGCAGAAGCGAACGCATATGTAAGTCGCACATATGATAACGGTGTTCAAACCACACATGTGAGGTATCGACGTGATCGTTAGAGCGAGAGCGATAATTTTAGCCCTCCTCTGTAACTCAAAACTGTCGCCTATAGAGATTTTTAAGGGTCAAAGCTTTTCGCCATTTCACAAGCGGGCGCAATTTTGAAGCATGACATGTTGGGTATCAATTAGAAAAAAAAAGGGGGGCCAAAATGTCCCTATTGATAACAATTAACAAACAGATAGACATAAATGTATGGCGTGAACAAAACGTTGACACTATATAGACAGCAGTGAGCTAGGGTTGCCACCCCATCCCTTTAAACCTGAACACATATGAATTACACGGGTTCTGAGGCTAATTTAATGCAGATAAAGCACCAAGTGAGTTTAATTACCACCATAATCAGCCACAGAACCCGTGTAATTCATATGTGTTCGGGTTTAAAGGGATGAGGTGGTAACCCTACAATGAGCCTCTGTGAGCTCCAGATGCACAGATGGGGAAATGTCTCACTGCTGCCTAGGGATGAGCTGTGAGTTCGAGTCAAGCCCATGTTCGACTCGAACATCGCCTGTTCGGCTGTTCGCCGAATTTCGAACATTATGGGCCGTTAGCGTCAAATTCGAGTGGCGCGTCACGGCCCATAATTCACTGCGGCATCGCAGTGCATTGCTGGCTGTTGATTGGCCAAGCATGCACTGGCCAATCACAGCACCGTAAGTACAGAGAGCCGTAATTGGCCAAAGCCAGGGTGGCTTTGGCCAATTATGCCTCAGGGGATTTAGTACACGCCCCACAATATATAAGGCCGCCTGGAAGTCGGCCTTGTGTAGTGTGTTGTGGTGTTGGTTAACCACTTCAATACCGGGGCTTTTTGTACCTATTCAATACCGGGCCTATTTTGGCACTTCTCTCCTACATGTACAAATCATCATTCTTTTGCTAGAAAATTACTCAGAACCCCCAAACATTATATATGTTATTTTAGCAGACACCCTAGGGAATAAAATGACGGTCATTGCAACATTTTTTCTTGCACAATATTTGCGCAATAATTTTTCAAACGCCTTTTTTTTTAAAAAAAAATGGTTTCATGAATTAAAAAATAACAAAACAGTAAAGTTAGCCCAATTTTTTGGGAAAATATGAAAGATAATGTTACGCCGAGCAAATAGATACCTAACATGTCACGCTTTAAAATTGCGCACACTCATGGAATGGCGCCAAACTTCGGTACTTAAAAATATCCATAGGCGACGATTTAATTTTTTTTACAGGTTACCAGGTTAGAATTACAGAGGAGGTCTAGTGCTAGAATTGTTGCACGCGCTCTAACGCACGCGGTGATACCTCACATGCGTGGTTTGAACGGCGTTTACATATGTGGGCGACTTACGTGTGCATTCGCTTCTGATCGCGAGCTACCGGGGACAGGGGCGTTTTAAATTTGTAATAGGAATGTGTGTAACAGGTTCTCTTTATTGAGAGATGCGGGGTCAATAAGACCCCACATCTCTCCTCCAGGCTGGAAAGCATGAGATCAGTGAAAATTGTTTCACTGATCTCATACTTACAGCCGCAATGGCGGCTTTGTTTACATTTGAGACCCGGGCGTGACGTCATCACATCGCGCCCGGGCCTCCGACGATCATAGAGATGACTGGTGACCATCTGGTCACCAGTCATCTCTATGCTCATCACGTGACCCCACCAACGACGCCGGAAGATTCGCTCCGGGTCCCCGATCGCACGGGGGAGCCCGGAGACGCACCGGATGGCGGCGGGAGGGGGGTGGGGTGTCCCCTCCCGCCGCCTATAAGAACGATCAAGTGGCGGAACCGCCGCTATGATCGTTCTTATTGTGCACAGAATCGCCGGCACTTCAAAAGGATATCTGAATGATGCCTCTAGCTGCAGGCATCATTCAGATATCCCCCTACAAAGCCGAGGACGTCATATGACGTCCACCCAGGATGGGAGATCCCATCTGTGGACGTCATTTGACTATGGCTGGGTAGGGAAGTGGTTAAAGACAGACAGAGAGAGAGAGAGACACGGGGGGTGATTTACTATCAACAGTGTGCTGCGCCGGTTCATACCTTAATTGGTGCGCCGGATTAATCCTTAATTGAGCGCATGAACCGGCAGCGCACTGCTATAGTAAATAAAAATGTCAGCGGCGCTCTATTTTTTTTTGTAAATTTCTTTCTATTGAGGTTTTAAGTTTTACACAACATTTCAACACAGCTGACCCAGCTAAAACCGCCAGGTCAGTACTAGGCCAACATGGCCCATACACTCTTATACAGGCAACAACATATCCTGTCTATCTAACAGCGTCTCTACCTAATTACTACAACAACATATGTCCCACCCCCCCCTTTTGCTCAGTCCCCCCCCCCACGAGACTATAATCAACAACAATAGGGATGGACGAACATCTCCCGGGACGGTTCGCGAACGCGATCGCGCGAACGCGGGTAAATGTTCGCGAACCGCGGGTTCGCGGCGGGCCCCATTCATTTCAATGGGAGGCGAACATTAAAAACCTCCAGGTCATATTTGCAGCCACAAAATAATTACTAGCTGTGCACACATAGTCCCAGAACATGGACAATGACATAACAGAAGTATTAAGCAAATTTGAGATCGACAACGTCAAGCATTCTTTTTTTATCTGAATTTTTTTGTCAATTCAGGAGCGCATGAAGGCCATGGAAGAGACGCAAGGCCAGGCTATGAAGGGGGTGCATGAGATGATCCTGCTATTGGAAAAGTTGCCATAAATGTTTTTTTTATTTTTTATAAGTTATATAAATCGTTTATACAGTTATAACGTTTATTTTGTTTTCTGTAATATTGCTCGGTTTTATTGTAATAGCTTGGCCTAAATCAGCCAGAACTGACAGCAGCCGGTAAATACATGTCAAATACATATAGGGTCCATTCACACGTCTGTAAAATGGGTCCGCATCCGTTCCACAATTTAGCGGAATGTTTACAGACCCATTGATTTTCAATTCCAGTCTGAAAAATTAGACATTCACAGCCTGGATAAAGAAGTAAGTGTCGGCCAGTACAGGCCCCAAAAATTAGCCAACAGGCATTCATCTGACAGCAAAGAACTTTAAATTCTGTGGCTGGAGGTACATTAGGCATTCACATGATAAATACGTTTCGGGCACTACAGGCCCCAAAAATTAGGCATTCAACGGACATAAAAGGCCTTTTATGCCGCTGTATTTACCCAAGAAGACAAGGACCATGAATAATTGTTATAGGTGGTGGTGGGTATTTGTGGCCTGTCATGAGGAATTTGAATCAAACATTGTCTACTGGTCACATGTGTTGAATTCCTCAGAGATCTATGCCTCATTCATTTTTATAAATGTGAGGTAGTCAACACTGTCGTGAGCTAGGCGAGTGCGCTTATCGGTCACGATCCACCCTGCTGCACTGAACGTCCTTTCGGACAGGACACTGGACGAGGGGCAAGCCAACAGTTCCATTGCAAATTGTGCAAGCTCTGGCCAGAGGTCAAGCCTGCCCACCCAGTAGTCCAGGGGTTCATCACTTCTCAGAGCGTCCACATCGGCCGTTAATACGATGTAGTCGGACACCGGTCAGTCTAGGCGTTCCCTGATGCTGGATCCGGATGAGACCTGTCGATGGGTCGGCTGAAAGAATGATCTCATATCAGAAGTGACCAAGACATCTTCAAACCGCCCTCTTCTTGCAGGCGCTGTTGGATTGGTACCCGCAACTGTTTCTCTGTGAGTGGAAATTCCTCTGCCAGCGCACGCAAAAGCAGAATGCAGCATTTCTCTAAGCAAGGCCTGGAAGTGCTCCATTCTGACAGCCCTCTGTGATGGTGGTAACATTTCCAGCATTTTTTGTTTGCACCGGGGGTCTAAGTACGTTGCCACCCAGTACTGGTCCTTGCCCTTTATGCTTTTTATACGGGGGTCCCTCTTAAAACACTGGAGCATGAAGGCCCCCATTTGCACTAAACTGGAAGCAGTGTGGTGGCCTGGCTCCTGCTCGTCATCATCCAGGTGTGAGGGGGTTAGCTCGGCAGCGGGTGTGTGTGACCCCCGGGATGGGCTCCCCACCCAAAAACAGGCCCAGCAGACGGAGGTTGTGGTTTTCAAAATCAAAAAGGTGCGGTTTATTTTCTATTTACAGTGACAAAAACACAGCAAGGCAAAAAAAAACATAAACAAAATAAATCCTGGTCAACTTGACCTCTGACTAAACATACAGGTTTCCTAACTAACAACTGGGATCAGCCTAGTGCTGTCCTAGTCCCTAAGTCCCTGGTTTTAAATGTCCAAGCAAATATATAGCCACACAGGCTTTCTCTCACCGCACAGGGGTTCACTCTCCCTAGACAGTCCACACAGGTCTGCTTCCAGGCATGAGCTAACATCTAATGAATCTGGGAGTTTCTTATAGAGGCCTAAATGAGCTGACAAGGTTCAGCTGGTCTCATCAACTCCCTGTCTGCACGACGCCCAGCCCTCTCCCTAGAGGTATGAGTCATCCATGAGCCCACTAGTCTCAGCTGGGCTTATACAACTCTCCACCTAGCTGTATAAGTCGGCGTAAAGCCTGAATCTGGGCGAAATATATCTACCCCCCTGGATGCAACCAGGTGACTTTACCTTCCTGCTGTCACATACCCCCCCCTCTTGTTTTAACCTCGGGGTTGGAACACCAGCAATCAGGCATTCATGTACTCGAGACAAAGCATCCACATTCCCCATTTGAACGCCAGGGCGATGCTTTACTGTGAAGTTGAATTCCTGGAGGGCCAGGAACCACCTATTCACTCTTCTATTTGTTTCCTTGTTTTGAGCCATCCACTTTAACGGAGCGTGATCCGTAACCATGTCAAAGTGCCTACCTAGCAGGTAGTACCGAAGGGAATCTAGAGCCCACTTCACCGCTAAACACTCCTTTTCAACGGTGGCGTAATTTACCTCATGGGACTTCAACTTCCTGCTGAGGTAAATGACTGGGTGCTCTTCCCCGTTCCAGACCTGGGACAATACTGCTCCTAACCCCACATCTGACGCATCACTTTGTACGACAAAGTCTCTAGAGAAGTCGGGTGAGTACAACACTGGCTGGCTACATAAGGCTTGTTTCAAGAATTGGAATGCTGCCTCAGCCTCGGGGGTCCATTTAATCATGACCGACCCTTTCCCCTTCGTCAGGTTGGTTAGGGGCACAGCCTTAGAAGCAAAGTGGGGAATGAATCGCCGATAATACCCAGCGATTCCCAGAAAGGCTCGTACCTGCTTCTTGCTGTTGGGACGTGGCCAACTCTGGATGGCCTCGACTTTGTTGAGTTGGGGTTTTATTACTCCCCTCCCAATGGTGTACCCAAGATATTTGGCCTCCTCCTGCCCAATGGTACACTTCTTGGGGTTAGCCGTAAACCCTGCTTCCCGAACAGAGTCCAGGACTGCTTGCACTTTTGGCAGATGTGAGGCCCAATCTGTGCTATGGACAATTATGTCATCCAGGTAAGCCGCAGCATACTTCCGATGGGGCCTCAGCATCTGGTCCATTTTCCGCTGGAATGTGGCCGGCGCATTCTGTAACCCGAACGGCATTCTTTTATATTGGAACGCCCCGTCTGGGGTTACAAATGCGGTTTTCTCTTTGGCCGACTTGGCCAGGGGGATTTGCCAATACCCTTTTGTGAGGTCAAGAGTCGTCATGTATCGGGCTGTTCCCAGCCGGTCGATCAACTCATCTATACGTGGCATGGGGTAGGTGTCAAATTTTGTAACTTTGTTCAACTGACGAAAATCGTTACAAAATCGCCAGCTCCCATCCGGTTTAGGCACCAACACAATGGGACTAGACCAATCACTTTGGGACTCCTCTATCACCCCTAAGTTCAGCATTTTCTGTACTTCCTCCCGTATTGCCTCCCGTCGGGCCTCTGGGATCCGATAGGGTTTTAACTTCACCCTTTCACCGGGCGGGGTAATAATGTCATGCTCTACCCCAGATGTTTGTCCCGGCAGCTCAGAGAATACCTCCTTGTTGCGAAGCACAAACTCCTTAACCTCCTGTTGTTGGGGTTGTGACAAGGTGGCTGCGATTCCAACCTCAGGAATCACGCAACCAGTTTGAGCTGGTGACCAAGTGTCTGCGACTAGGGACTCTCTATCCCTCCAGGCTTTCAACAGATTAACGTGATAGATCTGTTCGGGCTTTCGCCTTCCTGGTTGTCTGACCTTGTAATTCACTTCGCTCACTTTTTCCATTATCTCGTAGGGGCCTTGCCATTTGGCAAGGAATTTACTTTCAACCGTAGGGACAAGTACCAATATCCTATCCCCCGGGGAAAAGGTACGGGTCTTGGCTCCACGGTTGTACACTCTCTGCTGTGCCAACTGCGCTTGGGCCAAATGTTCCTTCACGATGGGCATTACCTGTGCAATTCGATCTTGCATCAGGGCGACATGCTCAATCACACTCCTGTGGGGAGAACTCTCACTTTCCCAAGTTTCCTTGGCAATATCCAACAGCCCTCTTGGGTGTCTCCCATACAGTAACTCAAAGGGGGAGAATCCCGTAGAGGATTGGGGCACCTCCCTAATAGCAAACATCAAATAAGGAAGTAGACAGTCCCAATCCCTTCCATCTCTATCCACCACTTTCTTCAACATTTGTTTTAGGGTTTTGTTGAATCTTTCAACCAGCCCATCGGTTTGGGGGTGATACACAGATGTACGCAATTGCGTCACTTTGAACAATTTACACAGCTCTTTCATAACCCGGGACATAAAGGGTGTACCTTGGTCCGTAAGCAGTTCTTTACAAATACCCACCCGGCTAAAAACAAGAGATAGCTCTTTGGCTATGGTTTTGGCCGAGGTATTTCTGAGAGGGATCGCTTCTGGATAACGGGTGGCATAGTCCATTATAACCAATATGTACTGGTGCCCCCTAGCGGACTTGATTATAGGACCTACCAAATCCATTGCGATTCTCTCAAACGGGACCTCAATGATGGGTAGAGGGACCAGCGGGCTACGGAAATGTGGCATCGGGGCCGACCTCTGACACACAGGGCAGGAGGAACAATAATTTTCTATGTCCTTCATCACCCCAGGCCAATAGAATCTCTGTAATACCCTCTCTCGGGTTTTCTCTGTCCCCAGATGACCTCCAAGAATGTGCCCATGGGCCAACTCCAACACCAACTTCCTGTAAGGTTTGGGCACCACAAGCTGCTCAACGGTTTCTTCTGCCCTTTTTGCCACCCGATACAGTAGGTCCTTCTCTACGCTGAAGTATGGGTAAGTGCCGGTATTATCTGGGTTCACTAACTCGCCATCTATTTTCACTACGTTTTCCCGTGCCTTTATTAGGGCGGGGTCTTTCAACTGTTCTGTGGCAAAGTTTTCCCTGTGAACCTCAAGATCAGAAAACTCCACAGACGGTAGGTTTTCGTCTGAGGAGGTGGGCTCCTCTCCAGTTTCTTGAGTCTCCCCTGCCAATACTGACAAGGGAAATTCCGGAGAGTCCTCACCACTCTCAGGGGAGTTCTGGCTATCACATTCCTGGTACATAGGGGCATCAGTGGGGGGCTCAGGATCATCCCACAGTTCCCAGAACTTCGGAAAATCCCTTCCCACAATGGCGTCATGCGGTAACTGAGATACTAAGCCCACTGGATGAGAGAGGGTACCTCTGGGGGTCTCGAAACACACTGTAGTCACTGGATACTCTCGGGTGTCCCCATGCACACAAATAACGGCTACCTTGCTATTCCCAGAGACCTCTGTTTTAACTAACTCAGCCTTTATCAGGGTCACAAGGCTACCTGAATCCAGCAATACCACAACATTTCTACCATTAATACACATTTTGCATAAATGTTTCTCAGTTCCCCGAATGGCAGTGCATGCGACTGTCGCACACAGCGACTGACGTCTGCCCGTCAGAAAGTCACACTGCATGGGTTCCTCCACAACCGGGCAATTTGCTGCAATATGTCCCGCTTGCCGGCAGCGGTAGCAAACGATCCTTCTTGCGGCCTCTTGAGCCGCTGATTTCCCAGGCTGTTCTCGCCAAACTTGGGGTAGAGCTCCCACCCTCTCACTCTCTCCACCCTCACCCCTTGGAATCCTCTTATCCGCCCCTGGGGATGGTCTGGTCTTAGGGTGGAAAGTCCGAGTGTCTCTGGAAGAGGCCGTCAGGTTCTCTGTAGCCAAGTATTTCTCCACACGATCCACAAGACCATCGGCCATCTCTGGGTCTCCATGGCTTACCCACTTTTGGATGGCAGTAGGAAGAGCTCTCAAAAACCGATCCATTACAACACGTTCCACAATCTTTGGTGCGGACAAAGTCTCTGGCTGTAGCCACTTTCTGCTCAGGTGAATGAGATCATACATTTGAGACCTGGGGGGTTTTCCAAGCTGGAAAGTCCAGTTATGCACACGCTGAGCCCGGACAGCCAGGGTGACACCCAGCCTTGCCAATATTTCAGCTTTTAGCATCACATAGTCTTTTGCTTGGTTAGGCTCTAGGTCATAGTAAGCTTTCTGCGATTCACCAGTTAACAGAGGAGCCACTAGTCCAGCCCACTGCTCCTCAGGCCACTTTTCTCTTTCAGCGGTCCTTTCAAATGTGGTCAAAAATACCTCTGGATCATCCTCTCCAGTCATTTTTGTCAATAAACGACTCACCCCAAAGGACGCGGTATTAGTGGGACGGCTTTCCTCACTGGTCTGCGGACGTTGCTGCATTACTGCTTCCATCTGTTGTTGTAGTCTCTGCTCTTGCTTCTGCAACAGGTCTATGAAGCGGGCCTCAGATTGCTGTTGGGCTTGTTGCTGAGCCTCCAGACTCTGTTGTAAAGTTGCAAGGCTCTGTTGATGAGCTTGCTGCTGGGCTGCAAGGCTCCTTTGCAAACCTGCATTTGTCTGCTGTTGATTGGCATTTGCTAGAGCCAGCTGTTTCAGTATCTCCTCCATGCTGGCTTAAAAAAAAACTGCCACTGGTTCTCCACCAACTGTGAGGGGGTTAGCTCGGCAGCGGGTGTGTGTGACCCCCGGGATGGGCTCCCCACCCAAAAACAGGCCCAGCAGACGGAGGTTGTGGTTTTCAAAATCAAAAAGGTGCGGTTTATTTTCTATTTACAGTGACAAAAACACAGCAAGGCAAAAAAAAACATAAACAAAATAAATCCTGGTCAACTTGACCTCTGACTAAACATACAGGTTTCCTAACTAACAACTGGGATCAGCCTAGTGCTGTCCTAGTCCCTAAGTCCCTGGTTTTAAATGTCCAAGCAAATATATAGCCACACAGGCTTTCTCTCACCGCACAGGGGTTCACTCTCCCTAGACAGTCCACACAGGTCTGCTTCCAGGCATGAGCTAACATCTAATGAATCTGGGAGTTTCTTATAGAGGCCTAAATGAGCTGACAAGGTTCAGCTGGTCTCATCAACTCCCTGTCTGCACGACGCCCAGCCCTCTCCCTAGAGGTATGAGTCATCCATGAGCCCACTAGTCTCAGCTGGGCTTATACAACTCTCCACCTAGCTGTATAAGTCGGCGTAAAGCCTGAATCTGGGCGAAATATATCTACCCCCCTGGATGCAACCAGGTGACTTTACCTTCCTGCTGTCACACAGGATAATGTCGTCCTCGATCTCCTCCCCCCATCCACGGACAACAACAGCAGGGATCCCAGAAAGGTTTAAAGCATGCTCTTCTTGCTCCTCCTCATCCGCCCTGGCACCATCCTCCTCTGACTCCTCTTCAGACTCCTGTTGTTGACTTGTCTCAGGTAGAGTAGCCCCCCTGGGAATTCATCCAGCATTGCGACTTCCTCATCTTCCTGCTCCTCGACGGCTTGATCAATGACACGACGCAATGCACGCTCCATAAAGAAGGCATAAGGTACGATGTCACTGATGGCACCATGGCTGCGACTGACCAGTTTGGTGATCTCATCAAATGGCCGCAAAAGTCTGCATGCGTCGCGCATGAGCAGCCACTGACGCGGTGAAAAAAAACCAAGATCCCCAGAACCTGTTCTGGCGCAGAGTTCGTACAGGTAGTCGTTAACAGCATGTTTCTGCTGGAGCAGCCTATCAAGCATATACAAGGTTGAGTTCCATCGTGTCGGGCAGTCACAAATAAGACGTCTGACCGGCAGATTGTGTCGCCGCTGAATGTCAGCAAGGCGAGCCATGGCCGCGTAAGATCTTCTGAAATGGGCCGAGATTTTCCTTGCCTGCCGCAAGACGTCCTGGACCCCAGGGTATTTGACAACGAATCGCTGCACGACCAAGTTCAAGACGTGTGCCATGCAGGGCACGTGTGTAATTTTGCCCTGTTTCAACGCGCTCAGCAGCTTGGCACCGTTGTCGCACACCACTTTACCAACTGTCAAATTGAGCGGTGTTAGCCACTGATCTGCCTGTGAACGCAAAGCTGAAAGGAGTGCAGGGCCAGTGTGGCTCTTGGCTTCCAGACACAACAGACGCAGCACAGCATGGCAACGTCTCACCTGGCATGTCGAATAGGTTCTGGGGATCTTGGGCGGCGCAGCGGAAGAGACGGTAGCAGCGGAAGAGGAGGAGTCAGCCGAGGAGGAGAGGGAGGATGGAGTAGGAGGAGAAGAAGAGGCAGGCCTGCATGCAATCCGTGGCGGTAAAACCAAATCTACACAGGTGCCACGGGTTACATGCTTGACGGCCGTCAGAAGGTTCACCCAGTGGGCAGTAAAAGTAATATACCTTCCCTGCCCGTGTTTGCTAGACCACGTGTCTCTGGTCAGATGTATCTTGGCACCGACACTGTGTGCCAGAGATACATTCACTTGCCGCTAAACATGGCCATATAGCTCTGGGATGCCCTTCTGGGAGAAATATTTCCTTCCTGGGACCTTCCATTGTGGTGTTCCAATGGCCACAAATTTTCGAAAGGCCTCCGAGTCCACCAGTTTATATGGCAGTAGTTAGCGGGCTAGGAGTTCTGACAAGCCAGCGGTCAACCGTTGGGCAAGAGGGTTATCCGGCGTCATCATTCTTTTACGCTCAAACATTTGGCCCACGGAAGCCTGCCTTTTTCCAGATAAACTTGGGGACGGGATGATGGAAGGTGGAGTGGAGGACAACTGTGAAGAGAGAGGAGAAGTAGTAGAAGAGGCTGGACGGTGAGAGCCTGGAGTTTGGCTTTGTGGGTTCTGACGGCGTTGCTCCCACTGGGCTCGGTGATGGGAGTTCATGTGCCTTCTTAAGGCGGTCATCCCTAGGTGAGTGTTGGGCTTACCGCGACTTATGCGTTGACTGCAAAGGCTGCAGATGGCAACACTATTGTCAGCAGCGGACACGATAAAAAAAGCCCACACTGCGGAGCCATGTGCCGGCATCCTGGGAGCGCCAGATGTGACCGTACATGGTTGATGGCTCGCTCTGAGTCCTGATACATTAGCAGTCTTGTTTGTCCCTCCTGTGCAATGTAAGTTCCACCTGCCTCTCCTCCCTATCTGCTGGTCCATCTCTCCCTCTGAACTCCCCTCCTGGTCCTCTCTTGTGGGCACCCACGTGACGTCCATAGACACATCATCATCTACGTCACCTTCCCCACCACTAACATTAGAGATCTCGGAGTAGGCAGCAACAGCGGGGACCAACATCCTTGGGCTGATCTGGGTACTGTCGTCAGACTGCTGAGTGGCAGTTGTTGCTACCTCCTCTTCCTGATCCAATGTCAAGAATGCCTGCGCATCAGAGAAGTCTTGTGATGGATCGGAAAATAATTCCTGTGACTCAAGCAGAGGGTATATGGTGGCGGTGGTGTTGGTGGTAGTGTCTTTGGGGGTGCACACAGCAGAGAGTGAAGAGGGTGCAGATAGAGAGGATGAGGAGGGTGCAGAAGAGTAAGGCTGAGTGAGCCACTCAACCAAGTCTGGTGCGTCCTTTGACGTAATCGAACGCACCTTCTGCAACTTCCCACTTTGGCTCCGGCCTGGTGCTCCTGCCCTACCCCTACCACCCCTGCGGAAGGGCCTGCCTCTTCCTCTGCCTGTCATCTTTTTAAATGACCCTGTGACAAAAGGCTGTAGAGAAGGGCAGTATATGTGGAAGAAGGTATATAACACCCCGCTTCAAACTGTCGTTTTCGGGGGCCACTGGTCTATCACAGCAGTTATAATACTTTTTTCTAATTGCGTTTGTCACTCTTTGTAGTATCGCTGCAGAACCTCTCAGCAGTCACAATGCTGCACAGTAGAAATGCACTATACTATTCTTCCTATATGTGAAAGTATTTTATGCGTGTATTAGACCCCTATATACTGCACACCAAATAGTACACCTATACCAGTCCTTAAAATGAACTTTTGTGGAGCTTTATTGGTTAGCGATTTTAGACGCTAGTCTGTGCCTGCGACACACAGCGGCAACTTCTACCTAAACCAAGAAAAGAGCTGCAGCAGAACCGCTCAGAAACTGCACAGTAGAAATGCACTATACTATTCTTCCTAGAGTATTTTATGCGTGTAGTACACCACTATTTACTGCACACAAAATAGTACACCTATACCAGTCCTTAAAAGGACTTTTGTGGACTGTACACCTATACCAGTCCTTAGAAGGACTTTTGTTTTAGTAGAGTCTGTCCCTGCTAGTACACACACAGCAACCTTCCTACACTGACTAAAGACAGCTGCAGAACCGCTCAGCACTGCAGTCCTAATGCTGCACAATTGAAATGAACTAAAAGTGTATTACACCCCTATATACTGCACACAAAACAATTGTACACCTATACCAGTCCTTAAAGGACCTAATATCTAGGATTACAGTCTGTCCCTGCTCCACACAGCAACCTTTCCCTACGCTGACAAATAACAGAATGTAAAATGGCAGCCAGATCAGGTCTATTTATAAGGTAGGGGGTATGTCCATCTGCTGAAATGTCTCATTGGCTGTCCTGTAGCACATGATGGATGTGTCATAGGACAAAGTTCCACAATGTAAAAGAATATGGTGGCCGCGAACCGGCCGCGAATAGCGTCATATGTCCGCCGGTTTCGCGAACCGCGAATGCGCAAAATTCGCCGCGAACCGACCGTGGGGCGAACCGCAATGCCATCTCTAATTAGTACAGTGACAGTGTATAGTATTATCACTGATCTCTGTATTGGTGTCACTGGTGATGTCAGTTCCCAGCCGGTGTCATTAGTACAGTGACAGTGCACAGTATTATCACTGATCTCTGTATTGGTGTCACTGGTGATGTCAGTGAGTGTCAGTTCCCCCCCCCCAGCGTCAGTTAGAGTCAGATTGCCCGTCACACTTTGGCAGTCCCATTAGAAGTCACTGATCACCACCATTAGTAGTATAAATAAATAAAAATTCCAATATATTCCATAGTTTGTAGACATTATAACTGTAGCGGGATCTTTAAATTTAGTTGGAATACACCTGGGTGGTAATATGACCCAGGTGTGTAATTTATGAGAGTTTGGACTAATTGTATTCGTGGAGGATTAGGTGGTGTATTATTCTCCTTGGCCTGTGGGTGGCGGGGTACCCGCAGGCTCAAGATAGAATCGCTGCCGCAGTGCTACCCTTTTTGTCCCTTTCCGGAGATGTTACGGCGAGGGCGGGGAACCTGCCGTGGTGTCGAAGGGAGGAGATATAAGGGGGAGACGCCCTCACCACAAGGTCTTCGGGGATTTTCTCTTCACGCGCCCAGGCACCTTCGGCCTGGGTGCGGGCGGTTCAGAGTTCCGGCCCAGGTGCCCTAGGCCTGACCGGAACAGAGTTGGAGTCCATCCCAGGCACCTTCAGCCTGGGGTGAGGTACTGGATCGGAGGCCTGGGGCCCAGTGACTTCGACTGGGTCCCGCAAGGGTGAAGTGATCCGAGGGTCCCTGAGGTGGATGGGGCCCATGTCTGAGGTGAGGAGGCCGGGGAGGTCACCCGTCCGGAGAGTCCGGAGCAGCATCAACCCAGTGACGGATGGGCCTCCGGTAACTCCCTTGGAGGGACATCTTCCCCTGATAGGGGCCGCAACGCAGCAAAGGTACTCCTATCTACGTTCTCTTGAGTTGCTGGTAGAGACTCACATGTTCTAAGTTATTTTCAAATCAAGGCTATGACAACCGCTGGTGAAACCACAGTGGTTTAGAGTACAATCAGGATAGTGCCTCGACCTGCTCATCCCATCGTATCAAACTGTTATAGAGTTTCAACCAGTTGGCTACTGAAGCACTGTTTATTGTGAACCATACAATAAAACAAGAGTTGGACTGTGATCGGTGTGTGGGACGCTGGTTGATGGGAGCAGAGGGAGGTGACAGCACAGCAGGACTGAGTCCATAACTAAGACACATTGGCCCGAGGAAGATACTGATACTGGCCTTCACCTCACCCACAGCTATGGGGAGGACATGGGCCGTAGCGCATCTCACCCTGTCGTGTGAAATACCCCTAGACATAAGAGATGGGGTGAGGCCGCTACACGTGGGGGCTCGTGAGTCCGGAATAAGAGGTGTCTTGACTTTGAAATTTGAAATGGCTGTGTCTGAACTTTGCTGCCCAGAGGAGTTCCGAGCGGGTCGGCCATGTGATTGGCCAGAGTGCGTCCCTGCTCAAAGTCGTGGACATGACCCTAAGACGGGAAAGGCCCAGAAAGGCCCATGCAGAAGAGCGAGAAGAGGGAGGAGTCCAGCCGTGTGAAGTACTACATGTGGGGGCTTTTACTGCACTGCGCCACGAGGCACCCCATGACTGCGCAATTCGTGGGCGGAGACTGATGGAAGCCCGCGAAAACGTGCAAGTCGTGGGAGGAGTCTGGCCATGTGAGGAGATACACGTGGAGACTCCGGCGCGTGGTCAGTGCGTGATGGAGCAGCAGATAGTCGGGATGGCCTCAAGCTCCCCGTGGATTCCCTAACCCACGAAGATGACTGCCATTGCTGCCCCTCTCACAGACACAGGGATAAGACTCAGGCCCCGAGGACAGTTGGCTTTGTACTCATGCAGAGACACGGAGGCCCTCGGCGTGATCTGTCCCGGATGTTCGGGACTGGTGGTCCACCTGAAGCCATTTGGGCGTTGTGAGGCGTGCAGAGAGTTCTTGTTCGAGGTGGAGCCATCCACAGTAAGGCCCCGGGCCCTTCGCCTCAACAGCCTCACAGGTACCGCTACTCCGGAAGGGGAGATCCAGGCCTTTGTGGAAGTCCCCGTGCGCACTGACCAGGGCGAAGGGACTACCCAACCAGAGACTGAGAGAGAAAAATCAGAGGATGCTGCTTCGGTCACCACAGATTCCCTGCTCCCACCTCCGAAGAGGAAAGTCGGCCTGGTGCAGGCCTCCTGTGGTCGTGGAAGAGCTTCGCCCCGTCGCTTGCCGGGCCTGGATGGATCCGGTTGGAAGAGTCCTGACATCCCAGTGCTTCAAAAGGTCCAGGTGAGCCAGGGGCTGGGACTGTGGTGGTGGTTGGAGGTGTCGGGAGTCCACAGTCAGTGGAGCCCGCAAGGGAGGGTAGTTCCACGTCTACTAGAGACTACTTTCCCGCCGAGATGTATGACACCTCCTGTAGCAAAATACTGAAACTGAGAAATGGTTTGGATCACTTCAGAGGTGACAGCAAAGATTAATTCCAGGAAATATAGAGACAGAATGTCTACTGATGTCTGAATAAGTAAATTGGGTTAATTGGGGGTCTGAGGTAGCGTTCCATTCATCTATTGTTCAGTGTGTTAATGAAGTCACGTATTATCTGCTACGGGAGGTAATTGCACTCCTAGTAATGTGTCAGGCACGGTTCCATTGTTATGAGTAAATATGTGGAGCTCTGTTCATGGGGAGACAAACGTCTCACGCATACCAAATGTGTTAGAAGTAGTCCCAGGTAATTAAATCACTGTCATCTGTTAATTGTTGAAGGGAATGCCCCTGTAAAATGAGTTAAGAAAACCCTTGCATGGGAAATTATATAAAAAGCCAGCCTGGGCAAAATAAAGCGTTGATTTACTCCCAGAACTGTGTGTCGTCCAGTTACTGGGGGGGTAACAGGTTGCCTTGGATAAGTCAGTACTTCCTCAGCTTCAAGGATTTCCCAGCGGACTTTGGAGCTCCGCAACACTGATTGGCAGCGGTGGGATTAAAGCCTTGCAGCAAGAGGAAGCAGCGTTCATGCAAATTCGGCTACACGAATGGAAGTGTGAATGGAGACAAACTATGCTGGATTAAAACGAGCGACGTTAAAGGATTTGCTGGAAGCAAGAGGGAAGAGCGCCAGCACTAAAACCAAAGCAGAGCTGATTGCAGAACTGACCGAGGGAGATCGGGCACACAGTATGGCTACAGAAGCCATGGAGACCGAGTTTAACCAAGAAGTGAAACGCAGGCTAGCGTTTTATGGAGAAAACCCCTCCACCGAGCTGGTACAGGCAACGTTAGCCCAAGTGGATGCCTTTATCACGGCGAGAGAAGAAAGGGAGACCCAACTCCGGCTGGCGGAACAGCATGCCTCTGAGAGACTGCTAACGACTACATCGGCACCAGAGACAAAACTAAAAGTACCCCATGATGCCTTTAAAAAGTTTATGGAAGCAGAGGAAGAGTTTGATAGCTTCCTGCAAGATTTTGAACGGCAATGCAAGCTGTACCAGGTACCCCAGACAGACTGGGTACGGATCTTAGCTGGTAAGCTGTCAGGCCGTGCAGCAGAAGCCTACAGAGCCATGCCAGAGGAGGAAATCGCAAGCTATAGCCGGGTAAAGGAAGTTATTTTGGCAAGGTATGCCATCACCCCAGAAGCATACAGGAGACGCTTCCGGGACACAAAGAAACAGGAGAAGGACTCCCACACCGAATGGGCTTGCCGAATGCAGAGGGCAGCCCTAGCTTGGCTGCAAGCCAGTCAGGCAACCACAGCAGACGCGATCACCCAGCTGATTTTACTGGAGCAATTCTTTAATGGACTAAACCCAGAGGTACAGGAGTGGGTAAGGGATCGCAAACCTACCACTCTCTCGGAAGCGGCCAGGCAAGCTGATGAATATCAAGATGCCCGCCATCCATCACAGACTAGCTTCCGACCAAGCACTAGACCACTGAACCATAACCCAGGGCCCCCAGCTACACAACGACCCGGGCTAATCCCTAACTCCCCTGCAAATCGATACCTCGGGCGCAAGGGAGTGCAGTGCTATTCATGCAAGCAATTTGGGCACTATCAGAGAGACTGCACTCAGAACCAGGACCAAGCTGCATGGATTCGGCCAGGGCCACCCCCTCCAGCACGGGCTGCTGCTCATTGCTATCACACGGAAGCGGCCCCGGTCAACCGAGGAGCAGGAGAATTGGAGGAACACTGGAGTATCCTACACGAGGCTGACCCAGTACAGGCGGCTACCGACAACAGGCAACACCATCGCCAGTCAGTACAGCTGAACGGGAAGACTGCTCAAGGTCTACGAGATTCCGGCGCCACCCTCACACTGGTCAAACGTCACCTGGTTCCAGAGGCCGACCACACCGGGAGTTCCGTAGTTGTGCGGGTTGCAGGGGGAGCAGTACACAGGCTACCCACGGCAAGAGTACACCTGAACTGGGGTGCCGGCTCCGGATTAATTAAGGTGGGGTTGATCCAGGAACTTCCCGCTGATGTCCTGCTGGGGAACGATCTTGGCCAGTTGACTTCTGCTTTTGCATCAGCCCCGGTTACCAACGAGATCTACCCCGTTACCACCCGGTCCCAGGCCCCCACCACGGAAAACAGCGCATCCTCTGAGGCTCGGATGCTTCAATGTTTGGATTGTGCGCGGTATTGAGCCAGGTTGGAGCAGATGGCGGAGAATACCCCGTAGTTTACTTGAGCAGGAAGCTTCTCCCCAGGGAAGTGAGCTACGCCGCCATAGAAAAAGAATGCCTGGCTGTGGTGTGGGCCCTAAAGAAGCTTTAGCCCTACTTGTACGGACAACAGTTCACCCTACTCACAGACCACAACCCGTTGGTATGGCTAAATCGAGTGGCAGGGGACAATGCCCGGTTGTTGCGCTGGAGTCTGGCGTTACAACCGTATGACTTTACTATCCACTACTGACCCGGGAAACAGAACGGCAATGATGACGGATTATCGCGGCAACTGAACTGGAAAAGTGATCCGTGAGTACTCTCCGGACATCCCCAAGCCGATCCGTTAAGGATCAGACTGTGTATGCCGGCTTGTGGGTAAGGGGGAGCAGTGTAGCAAAATACTGAAACTGAGAAATGGTTTGGATCACTTCAGAGGTGACAGCAAAGATTAATTCCAGGAAATATAGAGACAGAATGTCTACTGATGTCTGAATAAGTAAATTGGGTTAATTGGGGGTCTGAGGTAGCGTTCCATTCATCTATTGTTCAGTGTGTTAATGAAGTCACGTATTATCTGCTACGGGAGGTAATTGCACTCCTAGTAATGTGTCAGGCACGGTTCCATTGTTATGAGTAAATATGTGGAGCTCTGTTCATGGGGAGACAAACGTCTCACGCATACCAAATGTGTTAGAAGTAGTCCCAGGTAATTAAATCACTGTCATCTGTTAATTGTTGAAGGGAATGCCCCTGTAAAATGAGTTAAGAAAACCCTTGCATGGGAAATGATATAAAAAGCCAGCCTGGGCAAAATAAAGCGTTGATTTACTCCCAGAACTGTGTGTCGTCCAGTTACTGGGGGGGTAACAGGTTGCCTTGGATAAGTCAGTACTTCCTCAGATTCAAGGATTTCCCAGCGGACTTTGGAGCTCCGCAACACCTCCGACCTAGAGTCACTGTCGGACTGTGGAGATGCCGGTGAGATAGATGAACTGTTTCACCGAAAGGGCTGGGACAAACGCCCATTATCTGTGCTACGTGAACCGCAATATTCCCCTATGTCAATAGGAGACAGCACGCCCCGGGCGAAGGCCCCGGAGCTTGCGAGGAAGTCTAGTCCTCAGATCACCCTTCCACAATCCACAACATCACCCGTTTTGGTGGCGGGGATGCAGCGCGCTTCATTGCGGGCACCAAGAGCAAAGCCATCCGAGGTAGTAAAAGTACCTCAAAACCCGGAGGCCATCGTTCAACCAGAAGGTGAGCGGGATGCCATGCCTCCTTTGGCCAGATTACAATGACTCTTCTGCCAGAGGGTCGCCCGTGAGTACGGATGGGAATATCCCTACTTGCCTCGGGACTTACTTTTTGAAGTTGAGGTCCTGCGACAGAGGTGGTATGACAAATTTGTTTGGGAAAAACTCAAAGTGCCTCATGCCCGGCGATATTTGTCCTGTTTGCCACCAGTGTCGAAAAAGTTCAGACTGCAGAGCAGACTGGATGCTGGGGCGCCACATTCATGCGGACAAGGTGCTTATCTGCCGGAAACATGGAGAGGACGTTGACTATTCGATTGAAGTTTTCGAGGTTTTATTTGTGAGAAGAGACTCACTTGTATGTTTTTTTCCCTGCAACTTTCTGGAAGTGTCCTTGCCGGAACATCTGAACTGTACCCTGGTTTTTATTTGGGTTTTTTTTTTTTCTACTCTTTGGAGGAATGAGAGCGGTTTTTGTTTGTTCTCTCTTCTTTCACAATTCAAAGACAGAGACTTTGGGGGTAGAATCAGAGTAGGGACGCAGGAAGAATGAAGATTTCACCAAGTGTCATTACCGCTGCACTGTCACCAGGTGGCAGTGTTGCGCAACGGCTGTTGTTTTTACACTCGCATCACTTTGCTCATTGGAGCGAATGGGTTTCTCGGCTGATAGACCTATTCATTCCAAGTCAACACAAAATGTTAGGATGTTGTGTTTTCTTTTGTTTCCCTCATGCAGGAGATTCGTCCGTCAAGACTACTGAGTATGGGGTGGTTCTTAGACAGTGATGGGAGGGATTGTATATGTGTACATGTTTAGATGGTTTTATGGGAAAGTTTTATTATGTTATATTTCCCTTTCCCTTGAGCAGGTCTTGTCACAAACAGGATTTAAATTTTTAGGGATAGCTTCTGGGGCCAGGCTTATGTCACCACTCCTTGGGAGACATGGGTTTGCACCAGACGCTGGGGACCAGCGTCAAATCACAGAGGGGAGTGTGTAGCGGGGTCTTTAAATTTAGTTGGAATACACCTGGGTGGTAATATGACCCAGGTGTGTAATTTATGAGAGTTTGGACTAATTGTATTCGTGGAGGATTAGGTGGTGTATTATTCTCCTTGGCCTGTGGGTGGCGGGGTACCCGCAGGCTCAAGGTAGAATCGCCGCCGCAGTGCTACCCTTTTTGTCCCTTTCCGGAGATGGTACGGCGAGGGCGGGGAACCTGCCGTGGTGTCGAAGGGAGGAGATAAAAGGGGGAGACGCCCTCACCACGAGGTCTTCGGGGATTTTCTCTTCACGCGCCCAGGCACCTTAGGCCTGGGTGCGGGCGGTTCGGAGTTCCGGCCAAGGCGCCCTAGGCCTGACCGGAACAGAGTTGGAGTCCATCCCAGGCACCTTCAGCCTGGGGTGAGGTACTGGATAGGAGGCCTGGGGCCCAGTGACTTCGACTGGGTCCCGCAAGGGTGAAGTGATCCGAGGGTCCCTGAGGTGGATGGGGCCCATGTCTGAGGTGAGGAGGCCGGGGAGGTCACCCGTCCGGAGAGTCCGGAGCAGCATCAACCCGGTGACGGATGGGCCTCCGGTAACTCCCTTGGAGGGACATCTTCCCCTGATAGGAGTACCTTCGCTGCGTTGCGGCCCCTATCTACGTTCTCTTGAGTTGCTGGTAGAGACTCACATGCTCTAAGTTGTTTTCAAATCAAGGCTATGACAACCACTGGTGAAACCACAGTGGTTTAGAGTACAATCAGGATAGTGCCTCGATCTGCTCATCCCATCGTATCAAACTGTTATAGAGTTTCAACCAGTTGGCTACTGAAGCACTGTTTATTGTGAACCATACAATAAAACAAGAGTTGGACTGTGATCGGTGTGTGGGACTCTGGTTGATGGGAGCAGAGGGAGGTGACAGCACAGCAGGACTGAGTCTATAACTAAGACACTTTGGCCCGAGGGAAAATACTGATACTGGCCTTCACCTCACCCACTGCTATGGGGAGGACATGGACCATAGCGCATCTCACCCTGTCGTGTGAAATACCCCTAGACATAAGAGATGGGGTGAGGCCGCTACATAACTTTCACACAAACCAGTCAATATCCACTTATTGGGATTTTTTTTTACCAAAGACATGGAGCAGAATAAATTTTGGCCAAAATGTATGAAGAAATTTGATTTTTTTTATTTTCTGTTGGATGTTTTATAGCAGAAAGTAAAAATATTGTTTTTGTTTTTAATTTTTAGTTTTTTTTTTTGTTTATATAATAAAAAATTTAAGAACGCAGAGGTGATCAAAAAACACCAAAATAAATCTCTATTGGTGTAAAACAATAATATAAATGTCATTTGTGTACAGCGTCACATGACTGAGCAATTACCAGGTAAAGTAGCGCAGTGTTAAATAGCAAACAATGGCCTGGGCTGGTCATGAAGGGAGGGGGGTAAAATCTTCCCAAGGCTGAACTGGGTAAAGAATAAATAAGTCCAACATTTCCTCTTCCTGATCTGTGTCTGCTGTCCCATGTACAGGGGCTCCCCGACTTACGAACGCCCGAGGTACGATCTTCTCCTACTTACGAACCGGGCGCTGTGTGGACCCTCTGCCATTTTGGACGGACCGTCTGCTGTTCTGCGCATGCGCGGTCAGACGGAGCCTCGGAAAATGTTGGAAATGTCCGTAATTGGCCGCGCATGCGCAGAACGGCATTCGACGGAACTTAGGAAATGTCTGTAATTGCCGGTCTGCGCATGTGTGTCCGACTTACGAACATTTCCGACATACAAACAGGAGGAAAGTCCCTAACGGGTTCGTAACCCGGGGACCCCTGTACTGGTATGAAGAAGTCTCCTGTTCTCTTTGTATTGCTTCCTTTGTGTGAAATCCCTGGTGATCCTGCCAATCCCTCTACTTTCCGGGTAAGAACTGACCACACTAGGCAGGAGAGCACAACATGATCAGTTTGCTGGCTGTGATGAGCTTGGAAGTCAAACTGCTTTCTTCCAATGTTTAGACTTGTGCTTACAACCTCCCTCCCCTGCACAGCCATTCACTGGGAAGACCGGTGTGTTGCTGTTTCTCCTATCCCAACTCTTATGCAGCTGAGAACAGAGGGAATGTGATCACTTATAAAAAAAGGGGAGAAAAGTATTTATAATATATTTTATATCTATACACAAATGGAGAGAAAAAAGGTGTCTGAAAAGGTCTAGGATAACAAAATATATATACAGTGTCACAATCCCAAAAGGGAAATTTCTGTAGCCATGGGAGACTGCTGTTTGGTCAAACCAATAAATGAGATAACAAAAGTGGATATGAAAAATCTATATATATTATGTATCATTTCTAATAATCCATGGATCATGCAGACAAAGGCATAATACAAGTCATAATCATATCATTAACATATTCAATATCCATTTATAGGGGGATACAAGAGCCATAAAGCAATCACAGACAATAAATGGACATACAGATAAAGTGAACATGATTATCCTTTAAATTACATGTATATTACAATTGATTAAAATTCATTGTTGGGCAGACTTGACTTGGCATCCCTGAGCATAGACTCGACGCGTTTCTTGGCGTTTAACCACTTAAGCCCGGGACCAATACGCAGCATAAAGACCAGTCCCCTTTTTGCGATTCGGCACTGCGTCGCTTTAACTGACAATTGCGCGGTCATGCGACGTGGCTCCCAAAGAAAATTTACGTCCTTTTTCCCCCACAAATAGAGCTTTCTTTTGGTGGTATTTGATCAGCTCTGCGGTTTTTAGTTTTTGCGCTATAAACAAAAATAGAGCGATAATTTGGAAAAAAAATGCAATCTTTTTTACTTTTTGATATAATAAATATCCCCCAAAAACATATAAAAAAAACATTTTTTTTCATCAGTTTAGGCCGATACGTATTCTTCTACATATTTTTGGTAAAAAAAAAAAAAAATTGCAATAAGCATTTATTGATTGGTTTGCGCAAAAGTTATAGCGTTTACAAAATAGGGGATAGTTTTATGGCATTTTTATAAAAAATTTTTTTTTTACTAGTAATGGCGGCGATCAGCGATTTTTATTGTGACTGCGACATTATGGCAGACACATCGCACACTTTTGACACATTTTTGGGACCATTGTCATTTTTACAGCGATCAGTGCTATAAAAATGCACTGGTTACTGCAAAAATGACACTGGCAGTGAAGGGGTTAACCGCTAGGGCGCTGAAGGGGTTAAGTGTGCCTAGGGGAGTGATTACTACTGTGTGGGGGCGTGGCTACGAGTGACATGTGACCGGTCTCCGCTCTGATTATACAGAGCGGAGATCGGTGACAGTGTCAGTAGGCAGAGCCGCGAGATGTTGTGTTTACACTAACATCTCCCCGCTCCATGCCTCCGGGAGACGATCGCGGGGATCCCCGCTGCGATCGAGTCCACGGGACCAGCGGTCCGACTCACGGGGAAGGTAGGGGGGTCGCGAGCGCGACGGTGGCGCGCACGACCCCCACGTCGGGCAGTTAAAGGGGACATACAGGTACGTGATTGTGCCTGTACAAGCCATTCTGCGAACGTATATATACAATGCATGGTCGTTAAGTGGTTAAAGCCAGTCATCAGGAGTGCGGTGCGTAAATGTTAACTGAAATAGTAGATAAATGGGCAATTAGGTCACTAAAGTCTGAAATGGGTTAGGTTATGCTTTCACAAAAGAGAGCAGGGTAAAAGATGATATACATTACCAGTGGCAAAGCCCAAGTACATAGCCCAATGGTCCCAACAGATGGGGATAGGCTGATGGTCCCGGACGAGCTGTCTCCCCCGAGGTTGAGGCGGGGACAGAGACCCCCCACAGATCAAGGACTCTCCAGCCGACAAGGGGAGCCCGAGAAAGGGTGGCGGGAAACAAGAGCCAAGGAGAAACACGAACAGCCACAGCATATTACCAGACCAAGGGATAAACAGGCAGGAGACACAAATCAGGCTCTAATGGGAGGAAAAAGGTGAATGAAAAAGACAAAGCAAAAGAAAAGTGACCAAATGCAAAGCAGGAGAGAAGAAGAAAAGGAAGTGGGAAAATGAGAAAGATGAAAGGGAAGAAAAGTGACCAAATGCAAAGCAGGAGAGAAGAAGAAAAGGAAGTGGGAAAAGGAGAAAGATGAAAGGGAAGAAAAGTGACCAAATGCAAAGCAGGAGAGTAGAAGAAAAGGAAGTAGGAAAAGGAGAAAGATGAAAGGGAAGAAAAGTGACCAAATGTAAAGCAGGAGAGAAGAAGAAAAGGAAGTAGGAAAAGGAGAAAGATGAAAGGGAAGAAAAGTGACCAAATGCAAAGCAGGAGAGTAGAAGAAAAGGAAGTAGGAAAAGAAGAAAGATGAAAGGGAAGAAAAGTGACCAAATGTAAAGCAGGAGAGTAGAAGAAAAGGAAGTGGGAAAAGGAGAAAGATGAAAGGGAAGAAAAGTGACCAAATGTAAAGCAGGAGAGTAGAAGAAAAGGAAGTAGGAAAAGGAGAAAGATGAAAGGGAAGAAAAGTGACCAAATGCAAAGCAGGAGAGTAGAAGAAAAGGAAGTAGAAAAAGCAGAAAGATGAAAGGGAAGAAAAGTGACCAAATGTAAAGCAGGAGAGAAGAAGAAAAGGAAGTGGGAAAAGGAGAAAGATGAAAGGTAAGAAAAGTGACCAAATGCAAAGCAGGAGAGAAGAAGAAAAGGAAGTGGGAAAATGAGAAAGATGAAAGGGAAGAAAAGTGACCAAATGCAAAGCAGGAGAGTAGAAGAAAAGGAAGTAGAAAAAGGAGAAAGATGAAAGGGAAGAAAAGTGACCAAATGTAAAGCAGGAGAGAAGAAGAAAAGGAAGTAGGAAAAGGAGAAAGATGAAAGGGAAGAAAAGTGACCAAATGCAAAGCAGGAGAGTAGAAGAAAAGGAAGTAGGAAAAGGAGAAAGATGAAAGGGAAGAAAAGTGACCAAATGTAAAGCAGGAGAGTAGAAGAAAAGGAAGTAGGAAAAGGAGAAAGATGAAAGGGAAGAAAAGTGACCAAATGCAAAGCAGGAGAGTAGAAGAAAAGGAAGTAGGAAAAGGAGAAAGATGAAAGGGAAGAAAAGTGACCAAATGCAAAGCAGGAGAGTAGAAGAAAAGGAAGTAGGAAAAGAAGAAAGATGAAAGGGAAGAAAAGTGACCAAATGTAAAGCAGGAGAGTAGAAGAAAAGGAAGTGGGAAAAGGAGAAAGATGAAAGGGAAGAAAAGTGACCAAATGTAAAGCAGGAGAGTAGAAGAAAAGGAAGTAGGAAAAGGAGAAAGATGAAAGGGAAGAAAAGTGACCAAATGCAAAGCAGGAGAGTAGAAGAAAAGGAAGTAGAAAAAGGAGAAAGATGAAAGGGAAGAAAAGTGACCAAATGTAAAGCAGGAGAGAAGAAGAAAAGGAAGTGGGAAAAGGAGAAAGATGAAAGGTAAGAAAAGTGACCAAATGCAAAGCAGGAGAGAAGAAGAAAAGGAAGTGGGAAAATGAGAAAGATGAAAGGGAAGAAAAGTGACCAAATGCAAAGCAGGAGAGTAGAAGAAAAGGAAGTAGGAAAAGGAGAAAGATGAAAGGGAAGAAAAGTGACCAAATGCAAAGCAGGAGAGTAGAAGAAAAGGAAGTAGGAAAAGGAGAAAGATGAAAGGGAAGAAAAGTGACCAAATGCAAAGCAGGAGAGTAGAAGAAAAGGAAGTGGGAAAAGGAGAAAGATGAAAGGGAAGAAAAGTGACCAAATGCAAAGCAGGAGAGAAGAAGAAAAGGAAGTAGGAAAAGGAGAAAGATGAAAGGGAAGAAAAGTGACCAAATGCAAAGCAGGAGAGTAGAAGAAAAGGAAGTGGGAAAAGGAGAAAGATGAAAGGGAAGAAAAGTGACCAAATGTAAAGCAGGAGAGAAGAAGAAAAGGAAGTGGGAAAATGAGAAAGATGAAAAGGGAAGAAAAGTGACCAAATGCAAAGCAGGAGAGTAGAAGAAAAGGAAGTGGGAAAATGAGAAAGATGAAAGGGAAGAAAAGTGACCAAATGCAAAGCAGGAGAGTAGAAGAAAAGGAAGTAGAAAAAGGAGAAAGATGAAAGGGAAGAAAAGTGACCAAATGTAAAGCAGGAGAGAAGAAGAAAAGGAAGTAGGAAAAGGAGAAAGATGAAAGGGAAGAAAAGTGACCAAATGTAAAGCAGGAGAGTAGAAGAAAAGGAAGTAGGAAAAGGAGAAAGATGAAAGGGAAGAAAAGTGACCAAATGCAAAGCAGGAGAGTAGAAGAAAAGGAAGTAGGAAAAGGAGAAAGATGAAAGGGAAGAAAAGTGACCAAATGCAAAGCAGGAGAGTAGAAGAAAAGGAAGTAGGAAAAGGAGAAAGATGAAAGGTAAGAAAAGTGACCAAATGCAAAGCAGGAGAGAAGAAGAAAAGGAAGTGGGAAAATGAGAAAGATGAAAGGGAAGAAAAGTGACCAAATGCAAAGCAGGAGAGTAGAAGAAAAGGAAGTAGGAAAAGGAGAAAGATGAAAGGGAAGAAAAGTGACCAAATGCAAAGCAGGAGAGTAGAAGAAAAGGAAGTAGGAAAAGGAGAAAGATGAAAGGGAAGAAAAGTGACCAAATGTAAAGCAGGAGAGTAGAAGAAAAGGAAGTGGGAAAAGGAGAAAGATGAAAGGGAAGAAAAGTGACCAAATGCAAAGCAGGAGAGAAGAAGAAAAGGAAGTAGGAAAAGGAGAAAGATGAAAGGGAAGAAAAGTGACCAAATGCAAAGCAGGAGAGTAGAAGAAAAGGAAGTGGGAAAAGGAGAAAGATGAAAGGGAAGAAAAGTGACCAAATGTAAAGCAGGAGAGAAGAAGAAAAGGAAGTGGGAAAATGAGAAAGATGAAAAGGGAAGAAAAGTGACCAAATGCAAAGCAGGAGAGTAGAAGAAAAGGAAGTGGGAAAATGAGAAAGATGAAAGGGAAGAAAAGTGACCAAATGCAAAGCAGGAGAGTAGAAGAAAAGGAAGTAGAAAAAGGAGAAAGATGAAAGGGAAGAAAAGTGACCAAATGTAAAGCAGGAGAGAAGAAGAAAAGGAAGTAGGAAAAGGAGAAAGATGAAAGGGAAGAAAAGTGACCAAATGTAAAGCAGGAGAGTAGAAGAAAAGGAAGTAGGAAAAGGAGAAAGATGAAAGGGAAGAAAAGTGACCAAATGCAAAGCAGGAGAGTAGAAGAAAAGGAAGTAGGAAAAGGAGAAAGATGAAAGGGAAGAAAAGTGACCAAATGCAAAGCAGGAGAGTAGAAGAAAAGGAAGTAGGAAAAGGAGAAAGATGAAAGGTAAGAAAAGTGACCAAATGCAAAGCAGGAGAGAAGAAGAAAAGGAAGTAGGAAAAGGAGAAAGATGAAAGGGAAGAAAAGTGACCAAATGCAAAGCAGGAGAGTAGAAGAAAAGGAAGTAGGAAAAGGAGAAAGATGAAAGGGAAGAAAAGTGACCAAATGCAAAGCAGGAGAGTAGAAGAAAAGGAAGTAGGAAAAGGAGAAAGATGAAAGGTAAGAAAAGTGACCAAATGCAAAGCAGGAGAGAAGAAGAAAAGGAAGTAGGAAAAGGAGAAAGATGAAAGGGAAGAAAAGTGACCAAATGTAAAGCAGGAGAGAAGAAAAGGAAGTAGGAAAAGGAGAAAGATGAAAGGGAAGAAAAGTGACCAAATGCAAAGCAGGAGAGAAGAAGAAAAGGAAGTGGGAAAAGGAGAAAGATGAAAGGGAAGAAAAGTGACCAAATGCAAAGCAGGAGAGTAGAAGAAAAGGAAGTAGGAAAAGGAGAAAGATGAAAGGGAAGAAAAGTGACCAAATGCAAAGCAGGAGAGAAGAAGAAAAGGAAGTAGGAAAAGGAGAAAGATGAAAGGGAAGAAAAGTGACCAAATGCAAAGCAGGAGAGAAGAAGAAAAGGAAGTGGGAAAAGGAGAAAGATGAAAGGGAAGAAAAGTGACCAAATGTAAAGCAGGAGAGTAAAAGAAAAGGAAGTAGGAAAAGGAGAAAGATGAAAGGGAAGAAAAGTGACCAAATGTAAAGCAGCAGAGTAGAAGAAAAGGAAGTAGGAAAAGGAGAAAGATGAAAGGGAAGAAAAGTGACCAAATGTAAAGCAGGAGAGAAGAAGAAAAGGAAGTAGGAAAAGGAGAAAGATGAAAGGGAAGAAAAGTGACCAAATGCAAAGCAGGAGAGTAGAAGAAAAGGAAGTGGGAAAAGGAGAAAGATGAAAGGTAAGAAAAGTGACCAAATGTAAAGCAGGAGAGTAGAAGAAAAGGAAGTGGGAAAAGGAGAAAGATGAAAGGGAAGAAAAGTGACCAAATGCAAAGCAGGAGAGAAGAAGAAAAGGAAGTAGGAAAAGGAGAAAGATGAAAGGGAAGAAAAGTGACCAAATGCAAAGCAGGAGAGAAGAAGAAAAGGAAGTAGGAAAAGGAGAAAGATGAAAGGGAAGAAAAGTGACCAAATGCAAAGCAGGAGAGTAGAAGAAAAGGAAGTAGGAAAAGGAGAAAGATGAAAGGGAAGAAAAGTGACCAAATGTAAAGCAGCAGAGTAGAAGAAAAGGAAGTGGGAAAAGGAGAAAGATGAAAGGGAAGAAAAGTGACCAAATGTAAAGCAGGAGAGTAGAAGAAAAGGAAGTAGGAAAAGGAGAAAGATGAAAGGGAAGAAAAGTGACCAAATGTAAAGCAGGAGAGAAGAAGAAAAGGAAGTGGGAAAAGGAGAAAGATGAAAGGGAAGAAAAGTGACCAAATGTAAAGCAGGAGAGTAGAAGAAAAGGAAGTAGGAAAAGGAGAAAGATGAAAGGGAAGAAAAGTGACCAAATGCAAAGCAGGAGAGTAGAAGAAAAGGAAGTAGAAAAAGGAGAAAGATGAAAGGTAAGAAAAGTGACCAAATGTAAAGCAGGAGAGAAGAAGAAAAGGAAGTGGGAAAAGGAGAAAGATGAAAGGTAAGAAAAGTGACCAAATGCAAAGCAGGAGAGAAGAAGAAAAGGAAGTGGGAAAATGAGAAAGATGAAAGGGAAGAAAAGTGACCAAATGCAAAGCAGGAGAGTAGAAGAAAAGGAAGTAGAAAAAGGAGAAAGATGAAAGGGAAGAAAAGTGACCAAATGTAAAGCAGGAGAGAAGAAGAAAAGGAAGTAGGAAAAGGAGAAAGATGAAAGGGAAGAAAAGTGACCAAATGCAAAGCAGGAGAGTAGAAGAAAAGGAAGTAGGAAAAGGAGAAAGATGAAAGGGAAGAAAAGTGACCAAATGTAAAGCAGGAGAGTAGAAGAAAAGGAAGTAGGAAAAGGAGAAAGATGAAAGGGAAGAAAAGTGACCAAATGCAAAGCAGGAGAGTAGAAGAAAAGGAAGTAGGAAAAGGAGAAAGATGAAAGGGAAGAAAAGTGACCAAATGCAAAGCAGGAGAGTAGAAGAAAAGGAAGTAGGAAAAGAAGAAAGATGAAAGGGAAGAAAAGTGACCAAATGTAAAGCAGGAGAGTAGAAGAAAAGGAAGTGGGAAAAGGAGAAAGATGAAAGGGAAGAAAAGTGACCAAATGTAAAGCAGGAGAGTAGAAGAAAAGGAAGTAGAAAAAGGAGAAAGATGAAAGGGAAGAAAAGTGACCAAATGTAAAGCAGGAGAGAAGAAGAAAAGGAAGTGGGAAAAGGAGAAAGATGAAAGGTAAGAAAAGTGACCAAATGCAAAGCAGGAGAGAAGAAGAAAAGGAAGTGGGAAAATGAGAAAGATGAAAGGGAAGAAAAGTGACCAAATGTAAAGCAGGAGAGAAGAAGAAAAGGAAGTAGGAAAAGGAGAAAGATGAAAGGGAAGAAAAGTGACCAAATGCAAAGCAGGAGAGTAGAAGAAAAGGAAGTAGGAAAAGGAGAAAGATGAAAGGGAAGAAAAGTGACCAAATGCAAAGCAGGAGAGTAGAAGAAAAGGAAGTAGGAAAAGGAGAAAGATGAAAGGGAAGAAAAGTGACCAAATGTAAAGCAGGAGAGTAGAAGAAAAGGAAGTGGGAAAAGGAGAAAGATGAAAGGGAAGAAAAGTGACCAAATGCAAAGCAGGAGAGAAGAAGAAAAGGAAGTAGGAAAAGGAGAAAGATGAAAGGGAAGAAAAGTGACCAAATGCAAAGCAGGAGAGTAGAAGAAAAGGAAGTGGGAAAAGGAGAAAGATGAAAGGGAAGAAAAGTGACCAAATGTAAAGCAGGAGAGAAGAAGAAAAGGAAGTGGGAAAATGAGAAAGATGAAAAGGGAAGAAAAGTGACCAAATGCAAAGCAGGAGAGTAGAAGAAAAGGAAGTGGGAAAATGAGAAAGATGAAAGGGAAGAAAAGTGACCAAATGCAAAGCAGGAGAGTAGAAGAAAAGGAAGTAGGAAAAGGAGAAAGATGAAAGGGAAGAAAAGTGACCAAATGCAAAGCAGGAGAGAAGAAGAAAAGGAAGTGGGAAAAGGAGAAAGATGAAAGGGAAGAAAAGTGACCAAATGTAAAGCAGGAGAGTAGAAGAAAAGGAAGTGGGAAAAGGAGAAAGATGAAAGGGAAGAAAAGTGACCAAATGTAAAGCAGGAGAGAAGAAGAAAAGGAAGTAGGAAAAGGAGAAAGATGAAAGGGAAGAAAAGTGACCAAATGTAAAGCAGGAGAGAAGAAGAAAAGGAAGTAGGAAAAGGAGAAAGATGAAAGGGAAGAAAAGTGACCAAATGCAAAGCAGGAGAGTAGAAGAAAAGGAAGTAGGAAAAGGAGAAAGATGAAAGGGAAGAAAAGTGACCAAATGCAAAGCAGGAGAGTAGAAGAAAAGGAAGTAGGAAAAGGAGAAAGATGAAAGGGAAGAAAAGTGACCAAATGTAAAGCAGGAGAGTAGAAGAAAAGGAAGTGGGAAAAGGAGAAAGATGAAAGGGAAGAAAAGTGACCAAATGCAAAGCAGGAGAGAAGAAGAAAAGGAAGTAGGAAAAGGAGAAAGATGAAAGGGAAGAAAAGTGACCAAATGCAAAGCAGGAGAGTAGAAGAAAAGGAAGTGGGAAAAGGAGAAAGATGAAAGGGAAGAAAAGTGACCAAATGTAAAGCAGGAGAGAAGAAGAAAAGGAAGTGGGAAAATGAGAAAGATGAAAAGGGAAGAAAAGTGACCAAATGCAAAGCAGGAGAGTAGAAGAAAAGGAAGTGGGAAAATGAGAAAGATGAAAGGGAAGAAAAGTGACCAAATGCAAAGCAGGAGAGTAGAAGAAAAGGAAGTAGAAAAAGGAGAAAGATGAAAGGGAAGAAAAGTGACCAAATGTAAAGCAGGAGAGAAGAAGAAAAGGAAGTAGGAAAAGGAGAAAGATGAAAGGGAAGAAAAGTGACCAAATGTAAAGCAGGAGAGTAGAAGAAAAGGAAGTAGGAAAAGGAGAAAGATGAAAGGGAAGAAAAGTGACCAAATGCAAAGCAGGAGAGTAGAAGAAAAGGAAGTAGGAAAAGGAGAAAGATGAAAGGGAAGAAAAGTGACCAAATGCAAAGCAGGAGAGTAGAAGAAAAGGAAGTAGGAAAAGGAGAAAGATGAAAGGTAAGAAAAGTGACCAAATGCAAAGCAGGAGAGAAGAAGAAAAGGAAGTAGGAAAAGGAGAAAGATGAAAGGGAAGAAAAGTGACCAAATGCAAAGCAGGAGAGTAGAAGAAAAGGAAGTAGGAAAAGGAGAAAGATGAAAGGGAAGAAAAGTGACCAAATGCAAAGCAGGAGAGTAGAAGAAAAGGAAGTAGGAAAAGGAGAAAGATGAAAGGTAAGAAAAGTGACCAAATGCAAAGCAGGAGAGAAGAAGAAAAGGAAGTAGGAAAAGGAGAAAGATGAAAGGGAAGAAAAGTGACCAAATGTAAAGCAGCAGAGTAGAAGAAAAGGAAGTAGGAAAAGGAGAAAGATGAAAGGGAAGAAAAGTGACCAAATGTAAAGCAGGAGAGAAGAAGAAAAGGAAGTAGGAAAAGGAGAAAGATGAAAGGGAAGAAAAGTGACCAAATGCAAAGCAGGAGAGTAGAAGAAAAGGAAGTGGGAAAAGGAGAAAGATGAAAGGTAAGAAAAGTGACCAAATGTAAAGCAGGAGAGTAGAAGAAAAGGAAGTGGGAAAAGGAGAAAGATGAAAGGGAAGAAAAGTGACCAAATGCAAAGCAGGAGAGAAGAAGAAAAGGAAGTAGGAAAAGGAGAAAGATGAAAGGGAAGAAAAGTGACCAAATGCAAAGCAGGAGAGAAGAAGAAAAGGAAGTAGGAAAAGGAGAAAGATGAAAGGGAAGAAAAGTGACCAAATGCAAAGCAGGAGAGTAGAAGAAAAGGAAGTAGGAAAAGGAGAAAGATGAAAGGGAAGAAAAGTGACCAAATGCAAAGCAGGAGAGAAGAAGAAAAGGAAGTGGGAAAAGGAGAAAGATGAAAGGTAAGAAAAGTGACCAAATGCAAAGCAGGAGAGAAGAAGAAAAGGAAGTAGGAAAAGGAGAAAGATGAAAGGGAAGAAAAGTGACCAAATGTAAAGCAGCAGAGTAGAAGAAAAGGAAGTAGGAAAAGGAGAAAGATGAAAGGGAAGAAAAGTGACCAAATGTAAAGCAGGAGAGAAGAAGAAAAGGAAGTAGGAAAAGGAGAAAGATGAAAGGGAAGAAAAGTGACCAAATGCAAAGCAGGAGAGTAGAAGAAAAGGAAGTGGGAAAAGGAGAAAGATGAAAGGTAAGAAAAGTGACCAAATGTAAAGCAGGAGAGTAGAAGAAAAGGAAGTGGGAAAAGGAGAAAGATGAAAGGGAAGAAAAGTGACCAAATGCAAAGCAGGAGAGAAGAAGAAAAGGAAGTAGGAAAAGGAGAAAGATGAAAGGGAAGAAAAGTGACCAAATGCAAAGCAGGAGAGAAGAAGAAAAGGAAGTAGGAAAAGGAGAAAGATGAAAGGGAAGAAAAGTGACCAAATGCAAAGCAGGAGAGTAGAAGAAAAGGAAGTAGGAAAAGGAGAAAGATGAAAGGGAAGAAAAGTGACCAAATGTAAAGCAGCAGAGTAGAAGAAAAGGAAGTGGGAAAAGGAGAAAGATGAAAGGGAAGAAAAGTGACCAAATGTAAAGCAGGAGAGTAGAAGAAAAGGAAGTAGGAAAAGGAGAAAGATGAAAGGGAAGAAAAGTGACCAAATGTAAAGCAGGAGAGAAGAAGAAAAGGAAGTGGGAAAAGGAGAAAGATGAAAGGGAAGAAAAGTGACCAAATGTAAAGCAGGAGAGTAGAAGAAAAGGAAGTAGGAAAAGGAGAAAGATGAAAGGGAAGAAAAGTGACCAAATGCAAAGCAGGAGAGTAGAAGAAAAGGAAGTAGAAAAAGGAGAAAGATGAAAGGTAAGAAAAGTGACCAAATGTAAAGCAGGAGAGAAGAAGAAAAGGAAGTGGGAAAAGGAGAAAGATGAAAGGTAAGAAAAGTGACCAAATGCAAAGCAGGAGAGAAGAAGAAAAGGAAGTGGGAAAATGAGAAAGATGAAAGGGAAGAAAAGTGACCAAATGTAAAGCAGGAGAGAAGAAGAAAAGGAAGTAGGAAAAGGAGAAAGATGAAAGGGAAGAAAAGTGACCAAATGCAAAGCAGGAGAGTAGAAGAAAAGGAAGTAGGAAAAGGAGAAAGATGAAAGGGAAGAAAAGTGACCAAATGCAAAGCAGGAGAGTAGAAGAAAAGGAAGTAGGAAAAGGAGAAAGATGAAAGGGAAGAAAAGTGACCAAATGTAAAGCAGGAGAGTAGAAGAAAAGGAAGTGGGAAAAGGAGAAAGATGAAAGGGAAGAAAAGTGACCAAATGCAAAGCAGGAGAGAAGAAGAAAAGGAAGTAGGAAAAGGAGAAAGATGAAAGGGAAGAAAAGTGACCAAATGCAAAGCAGGAGAGTAGAAGAAAAGGAAGTGGGAAAAGGAGAAAGATGAAAGGGAAGAAAAGTGACCAAATGTAAAGCAGGAGAGAAGAAGAAAAGGAAGTGGGAAAATGAGAAAGATGAAAAGGGAAGAAAAGTGACCAAATGCAAAGCAGGAGAGTAGAAGAAAAGGAAGTGGGAAAATGAGAAAGATGAAAGGGAAGAAAAGTGACCAAATGCAAAGCAGGAGAGTAGAAGAAAAGGAAGTAGGAAAAGGAGAAAGATGAAAGGGAAGAAAAGTGACCAAATGCAAAGCAGGAGAGAAGAAGAAAAGGAAGTGGGAAAAGGAGAAAGATGAAAGGGAAGAAAAGTGACCAAATGTAAAGCAGGAGAGTAGAAGAAAAGGAAGTGGGAAAAGGAGAAAGATGAAAGGGAAGAAAAGTGACCAAATGTAAAGCAGGAGAGAAGAAGAAAAGGAAGTAGGAAAAGGAGAAAGATGAAAGGGAAGAAAAGTGACCAAATGCAAAGCAGGAGAGAAGAAGAAAAGGAAGTAGGAAAAGGAGAAAGATGAAAGGGAAGAAAAGTGACCAAATGCAAAGCAGGAGAGTAGAAGAAAAGGAAGTAGGAAAAGGAGAAAGATGAAAGGGAAGAAAAGTGACCAAATGTAAAGCAGGAGAGTAGAAGAAAAGGAAGTAGGAAAAGGAGAAAGATGAAAGGTAAGAAAAGTGACCAAATGCAAAGCAGGAGAGTAGAAGAAAAGGAAGTGGGAAAAGGAGAAAGATGAAAGGGAAGAAAAGTGACCAAATGCAAAGCAGGAGAGAAGAAGAAAAGGAAGTAGGAAAAGGAGAAAGATGAAAGGGAAGAAAAGTGACCAAATGCAAAGCAGGAGAGAAGAAGAAAAGGAAGTGGGAAAAGGAGAAAGATGAAAGGGAAGAAAAGTGACCAAATGTAAAGCAGGAGAGAAGAAGAAAAGGAAGTGGGAAAAGGAGAAAGATGAAAGGGAAGAAAAGTGACCAAATGCAAAGCAGGAGAGTAGAAGAAAAGGAAGTGGGAAAAGGAGAAAGATGAAAGGGAAGAAAAGTGACCAAATGCAAAGCAGGAGAGTAGAAGAAAAGGAAGTGGGAAAAGGAGAAAGATGAAAGGGAAGAAAAGTGACCAAATGCAAAGCAGGAGAGTAGAAGAAAAGGAAGTGGGAAAAGGAGAAAGATGAAAGGGAAGAAAAGTGACCAAATGCAAAGCAGGAGAGTAGAAGAAAAGGAAGTAGGAAAAGGAGAAAGATGAAAGGGAAGAAAAGTGACCAAATGCAAAGCAGGAGAGAAGAAGAAAAGGAAGTGGGAAAAGGAGAAAGATGAAAGGGAAGAAAAGTGACCAAATGCAAAGCAGGAGAGTAGAAGAAAAGGAAGTAGGAAAAGGAGAAAGATGAAAGGGAAGAAAAGTGACCAAATGTAAAGCAGGAGAGTAGAAGAAAAGGAAGTAGGAAAGGAGAAAGATGAAAGGGAAGAAAAGTGACCAAATGTAAAGCAGGAGAGTAGAAGAAAAGGAAGTAGGAAAAGGAGAAAGATGAAAGGGAAGAAAAGTGACCAAATGTAAAGCAGGAGAGTAGAAGAAAAGGAAGTAGGAAAAGGAGAAAGATGAAAGGGAAGAAAAGTGACCAAATGTAAAGCAGGAGAGAAGAAGAAAAGGAAGTGGGAAAAGGAGAAAGATGAAAGGGAAGAAAAGTGACCAAATGTAAAGCAGGAGAGTAGAAGAAAAGGAAGTGGGAAAAGGAGAAAGATGAAAGGGAAGAAAAGTGACCAAATGTAAAGCAGCAGAGTAGAAGAAAAGGAAGTAGGAAAAGGAGAAAGATGAAAGGGAAGAAAAGTGACCAAATGCAAAGCAGAAGAGTAGAAGAAAAGGAAGTAGGAAAAGGAGAAAGATGAAAGGGAAGAAAAGTGACCAAATGTAAAGCAAGAGAGAAGAAGAAAAGGAAATAGGAAAAGGAGAAAGATGAAAGGGAAGAAAAGTGACCAAATGCAAAGCAGGAGAGTAGAAGAAAAGGAAGTGGGAAAAGGAGAAAGATGAAAGGTAAGAAAAGTGACCAAATGTAAAGCAGGAGAGAAGAAGAAAAGGAAGTGGGAAAAGGAGAAAGATGAAAGGGAAGAAAAGTGACCAAATGCAAAGCAGGAGAGTAGAAGAAAAGGAAGTAGGAAAAGGAGAAAGATGAAAGGGAAGAAAAGTGACCAAATGCAAAGCAGGAGAGAAGAAGAAAAGGAAGTAGGAAAAGGAGAAAGATGAAAGGGAAGAAAAGTGACCAAATGCAAAGCAGGAGAGAAGAAGAAAAGGAAGTGGGAAAAGGAGAAAGATGAAAGGGAAGAAAAGTGACCAAATGTAAAGCAGGAGAGTAAAAGAAAAGGAAGTAGGAAAAGGAGAAAGATGAAAGGGAAGAAAAGTGACCAAATGTAAAGCAGCAGAGTAGAAGAAAAGGAAGTAGGAAAAGGAGAAAGATGAAAGGGAAGAAAAGTGACCAAATGTAAAGCAGGAGAGAAGAAGAAAAGGAAGTAGGAAAAGGAGAAAGATGAAAGGGAAGAAAAGTGACCAAATGCAAAGCAGGAGAGTAGAAGAAAAGGAAGTGGGAAAAGGAGAAAGATGAAAGGTAAGAAAAGTGACCAAATGTAAAGCAGGAGAGTAGAAGAAAAGGAAGTAGGAAAAGGAGAAAGATGAAAGGGAAGAAAAGTGACCAAATGCAAAGCAGGAGAGAAGAAGAAAAGGAAGTAGGAAAAGGAGAAAGATGAAAGGGAAGAAAAGTGACCAAATGCAAAGCAGGAGAGAAGAAGAAAAGGAAGTAGGAAAAGGAGAAAGATGAAAGGGAAGAAAAGTGACCAAATGCAAAGCAGGAGAGTAGAAGAAAAGGAAGTAGGAAAAGGAGAAAGATGAAAGGGAAGAAAAGTGACCAAATGTAAAGCAGCAGAGTAGAAGAAAAGGAAGTGGGAAAAGGAGAAAGATGAAAGGGAAGAAAAGTGACCAAATGTAAAGCAGGAGAGTAGAAGAAAAGGAAGTAGGAAAAGGAGAAAGATGAAAGGGAAGAAAAGTGACCAAATGTAAAGCAGCAGAGTAGAAGAAAAGGAAGTAGGAAAAGGAGAAAGATGAAAGGGAAGAAAAGTGACCAAATGTAAAGCAGGAGAGAAGAAGAAAAGGAAGTAGGAAAAGGAGAAAGATGAAAGGGAAGAAAAGTGACCAAATGCAAAGCAGGAGAGTAGAAGAAAAGGAAGTGGGAAAAGGAGAAAGATGAAAGGTAAGAAAAGTGACCAAATGTAAAGCAGGAGAGTAGAAGAAAAGGAAGTGGGAAAAGGAGAAAGATGAAAGGGAAGAAAAGTGACCAAATGCAAAGCAGGAGAGAAGAAGAAAAGGAAGTAGGAAAAGGAGAAAGATGAAAGGGAAGAAAAGTGACCAAATGCAAAGCAGGAGAGAAGAAGAAAAGGAAGTAGGAAAAGGAGAAAGATGAAAGGGAAGAAAAGTGACCAAATGCAAAGCAGGAGAGTAGAAGAAAAGGAAGTAGGAAAAGGAGAAAGATGAAAGGGAAGAAAAGTGACCAAATGTAAAGCAGGAGAGTAGAAGAAAAGGAAGTAGGAAAAGGAGAAAGATGAAAGGGAAGAAAAGTGACCAAATGCAAAGCAGGAGAGTAGAAGAAAAGGAAGTAGGAAAAGGAGAAAGATGAAAGGGAAGAAAAGTGACCAAATGCAAAGCAGGAGAGTAGAAGAAAAGGAAGTAGGAAAAGAAGAAAGATGAAAGGGAAGAAAAGTGACCAAATGTAAAGCAGGAGAGTAGAAGAAAAGGAAGTGGGAAAAGGAGAAAGATGAAAGGGAAGAAAAGTGACCAAATGTAAAGCAGGAGAGTAGAAGAAAAGGAAGTAGAAAAAGGAGAAAGATGAAAGGGAAGAAAAGTGACCAAATGTAAAGCAGGAGAGAAGAAGAAAAGGAAGTGGGAAAAGGAGAAAGATGAAAGGTAAGAAAAGTGACCAAATGCAAAGCAGGAGAGAAGAAGAAAAGGAAGTGGGAAAATGAGGAAGATGAAAGGGAAGAAAAGTGACCAAATGTAAAGCAGGAGAGAAGAAGAAAAGGAAGTAGGAAAAGGAGAAAGATGAAAGGGAAGAAAAGTGACCAAATGCAAAGCAGGAGAGTAGAAGAAAAGGAAGTAGGAAAAGGAGAAAGATGAAAGGGAAGAAAAGTGACCAAATGCAAAGCAGGAGAGTAGAAGAAAAGGAAGTGGGAAAAGGAGAAAGATGAAAGGTAAGAAAAGTGACCAAATGTAAAGCAGGAGAGAAGAAGAAAAGGAAGTGGGAAAAGGAGAAAGATGAAAGGGAAGAAAAGTGACCAAATGCAAAGCAGGAGAGTAGAAGAAAAGGAAGTAGGAAAAGGAGAAAGATGAAAGGGAAGAAAAGTGACCAAATGCAAAGCAGGAGAGTAGAAGAAAAGGAAGTAGAAAAAGGAGAAAGATGAAAGGGAAGAAAAGTGACCAAATGCAAAGCAGGAGAGAAGAAGAAAAGGAAGTGGGAAAAGGAGAAAGATGAAAGGGAAGAAAATTGACCAAATGCAAAGCAGGAGAGTAGAAGAAAAGGAAGTAGGAAAAGGAGAAAGATGAAAGGTAAGAAAAGTGACCAAATGTAAAGCAGGAGAGAAGAAGAAAAGGAAGTGGGAAAAGGAGAAAGATGAAAGGGAAGAAAAGTGACCAAATGCAAAGCAGGAGAGTAGAAGAAAAGGAAGTAGGAAAAGGAGAAAGATGAAAGGGAAGAAAAGTGACCAAATGCAAAGCAGGAGAGTAGAAGAAAAGGAAGTAGAAAAAGGAGAAAGATGAAAGGGAAGAAAAGTGACCAAATGCAAAGCAGGAGAGAAGAAGAAAAGGAAGTGGGAAAAGGAGAAAGATGAAAGGGAAGAAAATTGACCAAATGCAAAGCAGGAGAGTAGAAGAAAAGGAAGTAGGAAAAGGAGAAAGATGAAAGGGAAGAAAAGTGACCAAATGTAAAGCAGGAGAGTAGAAGAAAAGGAAGTAGGAAAAGGAGAAAGATGAAAGGGAAGAAAAGTGACCAAATGTAAAGCAGGAGAGTAGAAGAAAAGGAAGTAGGAAAAGGAGAAAGATGAAAGGGAAGAAAAGTGACCAAATGTAAAGCAGGAGAGTAGAAGAAAAGGAAGTAGGAAAAGGAGAAAGATGAAAGGGAAGAAAAGTGACCAAATGTAAAGCAGGAGAGAAGAAGAAAAGGAAGTGGGAAAAGGAGAAAGATGAAAGGGAAGAAAAGTGACCAAATGTAAAGCAGGAGAGTAGAAGAAAAGGAAGTGGGAAAAGGAGAAAGATGAAAGGGAAGAAAAGTGACCAAATGTAAAGCAGCAGAGTAGAAGAAAAGGAAGTAGGAAAAGGAGAAAGATGAAAGGGAAGAAAAGTGACCAAATGCAAAGCAGAAGAGTAGAAGAAAAGGAAGTAGGAAAAGGAGAAAGATGAAAGGGAAGAAAAGTGACCAAATGTAAAGCAAGAGAGAAGAAGAAAAGGAAGTAGGAAAAGGAGAAAGATGAAAGGGAAGAAAAGTGACCAAATGCAAAGCAGGAGAGTAGAAGAAAAGGAAGTGGGAAAAGGAGAAAGATGAAAGGTAAGAAAAGTGACCAAATGTAAAGCAGGAGAGAAGAAGAAAAGGAAGTGGGAAAAGGAGAAAGATGAAAGGGAAGAAAAGTGACCAAATGCAAAGCAGGAGAGTAGAAGAAAAGGAAGTAGGAAAAGGAGAAAGATGAAAGGGAAGAAAAGTGACCAAATGCAAAGCAGGAGAGAAGAAGAAAAGGAAGTAGGAAAAGGAGAAAGATGAAAGGGAAGAAAAGTGACCAAATGCAAAGCAGGAGAGAAGAAGAAAAGGAAGTGGGAAAAGGAGAAAGATGAAAGGGAAGAAAAGTGACCAAATGTAAAGCAGGAGAGTAAAAGAAAAGGAAGTAGGAAAAGGAGAAAGATGAAAGGGAAGAAAAGTGACCAAATGTAAAGCAGCAGAGTAGAAGAAAAGGAAGTAGGAAAAGGAGAAAGATGAAAGGGAAGAAAAGTGACCAAATGTAAAGCAGGAGAGAAGAAGAAAAGGAAGTAGGAAAAGGAGAAAGATGAAAGGGAAGAAAAGTGACCAAATGCAAAGCAGGAGAGTAGAAGAAAAGGAAGTGGGAAAAGGAGAAAGATGAAAGGTAAGAAAAGTGACCAAATGTAAAGCAGGAGAGTAGAAGAAAAGGAAGTGGGAAAAGGAGAAAGATGAAAGGGAAGAAAAGTGACCAAATGCAAAGCAGGAGAGAAGAAGAAAAGGAAGTAGGAAAAGGAGAAAGATGAAAGGGAAGAAAAGTGACCAAATGCAAAGCAGGAGAGTAGAAGAAAAGGAAGTAGGAAAAGGAGAAAGATGAAAGGGAAGAAAAGTGACCAAATGTAAAGCAGCAGAGTAGAAGAAAAGGAAGTGGGAAAAGGAGAAAGATGAAAGGGAAGAAAAGTGACCAAATGTAAAGCAGGAGAGTAGAAGAAAAGGAAGTAGGAAAAGGAGAAAGATGAAAGGGAAGAAAAGTGACCAAATGTAAAGCAGGAGAGAAGAAGAAAAGGAAGTGGGAAAAGGAGAAAGATGAAAGGTAAGAAAAGTGACCAAATGTAAAGCAGGAGAGTAGAAGAAAAGGAAGTGGGAAAAGGAGAAAGATGAAAGGGAAGAAAAGTGACCAAATGCAAAGCAGGAGAGTAGAAGAAAAGGAAGTGGGAAAAGGAGAAAGATGAAAGGGAAGAAAAGTGACCAAATGCAAAGCAGGAGAGTAGAAGAAAAGGAAGTAGGAAAAGGAGAAAGATGAAAGGGAAGAAAAGTGACCAAATGTAAAGCAGAAGAGTAGAAGAAAAGGAAGTGGGAAAAGGAGAAAGATGAAAGGGAAGAAAAGTGACCAAATGTAAAGCAGGAGAGTAGAAGAAAAGGAAGTGGGAAAAGGAGAAAGATGAAAGGGAAGAAAAGTGACCAAATGTAAAGCAGGAGAGAAGAAGAAAAGGAAGTGGGAAAAGGAGAAAGATGAAAGGGAAGAAAAGTGACCAAATGCAAAGCAGGAGAGTAGAAGAAAAGGAAGTAGGAAAAGGAGAAAGATGAAAGGGAAGAAAAGTGACCAAATGCAAAGCAGGAGAGAAGAAGAAAAGGAAGTAGGAAAAGGAGAAAGATGAAAGGGAAGAAAAGTGACCAAATGCAAAGCAGAAGAGTAGAAGAAAAGGAAGTAGGAAAAGGAGAAAGATGAAAGGGAAGAAAAGTGTGTGTCCAAAATGAGCGAAAAAGTGAGACTTTGGCAAGTGAGGGGCGTGTGATGTTCAGAAGATGATTGTTAGAAAGGAATGTGTGTGCTAGAAAACTGATATGAATGAAAAGAAAGTGGAAAGAGTGTGTGTGTGTTGGCGGGAAGGTGAATGGAAATGAAATACAAATGTGTGGTGTGAGTCCTGATGTGGAATCCCATAGTACCTCAAGTGTGGATGGAAATCCCAAGTGCCTCTCCTGGGTCTGGAAGCAATGGAGTGAACCGCGGGTGACATCCCGGCTGAAATACCCAGAGCCTGGGGCGTGTCCCAGCCAACGTCATGCATCATCGCATTAGGCCATGGAGGGGGACGGAACAAACACCCACCTAGGTGCAGAGACCTCAGCGGGGGATCATCCCAATCCCTTGACCATGTGGGATGGAAAAAGTACAAAGCGACACAAACCGGCGTAAGCAGACGCCGGGCGTGCAACGTGCTAGGCATGACGCCGATGCGTCGAGGTCCGGCCCCGCCCCATCACATAGAGGGGGAGGAGCTGGGCGCATCGCAACCCCGGGGAATAAAGATCAACAGGACCTGTCATCAGATGGGCTGGGCAAGCCACGGGTAGATAAAAAATGCTGAAAGGCGGATGGATCAAAAGACCAAAAGAAAGAAATAAAGGAGACAAAGGAATTCATGTAGTGACCTATTGTCTAGAAGGGATCTATACACAAATGTTTTGCCTTTCATTTCTATTTTAAACTGAATGGGTTGTATTACAAGGTGAGGCTTACATAGACTTTACCTTCTATCCCCCCAATATCTGCTGTACTGATAAGTGTATGAGTATGATCTCAGGTATTAGTATGAAATCATGTCTGACAAAGCAAACTGAGGGCTCTACTTATAGGAAATTCATTCAGCTGTTACACATATTGCTAGAATATAACACAGTGATTTCCTATGATTGTCGGCTCCATCTAGTGGCCATAAAACTGTATTTTTCATTAAATCCCTCAATCAGTAAAAATAGCACAATAACGCTTTATGGCCACTAGATGGAGCCAAGGAAATCAGAGTATGAAATAAAATACATCCAATATTCATCATGGCCGCTCACATTCATTCAACTATTTTTATTTTATACAGACCTCTAAGTGTTAGTGAAATCTTCACCCCAAAATGTACTCAGCCAATGAGAGGTAATGACTCCATTTTTATTTTGCACTCAGGGCAGGAATACGGCTTCTCCCCCGTGTGATATCTCTGATGTGTGTAAAGACTGGACTTATCTGAAAAACACTTCCCGCACTCAGGACAGGAATACGGCTTCTCCCCTGTGTGAGATCTCTGATGTGTGTAAAGATGGAGCTTCCGTGAAAAACACTTCCCGCACTCAGGACAGGAATACGGCTTCTCCCCCGTGTGAGATCTCTGATTTGTGTAAAGATGGAGCTTCCGTGAAAAACATTTTCCGCACTCAGGACAGGAATACGGCTTCTCCCCCGTGTGCAATCTCTGATGTTTGGAAAGACATGACTTCACTGAAAACCATTTCCCGCACTCAGGACAGGAATACGGCTTCTCCCCCGTGTGGGATCTTTTATGCACGTTAAGTTCAGATTTATAACGGAAACACTTCCCACACTCAGTACAGGAAAAGCTCTTCTTTTTTGGAAGGACGGCACCGTCCCGCACAGTCTGAGGTTCCTCAGGATAAGAGGAATACGATGGTCCGGCACCGTCCCACACAGTCTGAGGTTCCTCAGGATAAGAGGAATACGATGGTCCGGCACCGTCCCGCACAGTCTGAGGTTCCTCAGGATAAGAGGAATACGATGGTCCGGCACCGTCCCGCACAGTCTGAGGTTCCTCAGGATAAGAGGAATACGATGGTCCGGCACCGTCCCGCACAGTCTGAGGTTCCTCAGGATAAGAGGAATACGATGGTCCGGCACCGTCCCGCACAGTCTGAGGTTCCTCAGGATAAGAGGAATACGATGGTCCGGCACCGTCCCGCACAGTCTGAGGTTCCTCAGGATAAGGGGAATACGATGGTCCGGCACCGTCCCGCACAGTCTGAGGTTCCTCAGGATAAGAGGAATACGATGGTCCGGCACCGCCCCGCACAGTCTGAGGTTCCTCAGGATAAGAGGAATACGATGGTCCGGCACCGTCCCGCACAGTCTGAGGTTCCTCAGGATAAGAGGAATACGATGGTCCGGCACCGTCCCGCACAGTCTGAGGTTCCTCAGGATAAGAGGAATACGATGGTCCGGCACCGTCCCGCACAGTCTGAGGTTCCTCAGGATGAGAGGAATACGATGGTCCGGCACCGTCCCGCACAGTCTGAGGTTCCTCAGGATAAGAGGAATACGATGGTCCGGCACCGTCCCGCACAGTCTGAGGTTCCTCAGGATAAGAGGAATACGATGGTCCGGCACCGCCCCGCACAGTCTGAGGTTCCTCAGGATAAGAGGAATACGATGGTCCGGCACCGTCCCGCACAGTCTGAGGTTCCTCAGGATAAGAGGAATACGATGGTCCGGCACCGTCCCGCACAGTCTGAGGTTCCTCAGGATAAGAGGAATACGATGGTCCGGCACCGTCCCGCACAGTCTGAGGTTCCTCAGGATGAGAGGAATACGATGGTCCGGCACCGTCCCGCACAGTCTGAGGTTCCTCAGGATAAGAGGAATACGATGGTCCGGCACCGTCCCGCACAGTCTGAGGTTCCTCAGGATAAGAGGAATACGATGGTCCGGCACCGTCCCGCACAGTCTGAGGTTCCTCAGGATAAGAGGAATACAATGGTCCGGCACCGTCCCTCACAGTCTGAGGTTCCTCAGGATAAGAGGAATACGATGGTCCGGCACCGTCCCGCACAGTCTGAGGTTCCTCAGGATAAGAGGAATACGATGGTCCGGCACCGTCCCGCACAGTAGGGCTGCAACTAACGATTATTTTCATAATCGATTAATCGGCCGATTATTTTTTCGATTAATCGATTAAAATCATAAAAAAAACGTAATGTGTAATTTATTCGTTTATTTAAAAGTAATAATGAAAAAACTAAATGTTACAATCAAACTGCAGAATAAAAACGTTTAACATTACACAACTTTGCAGCAGTACAAAAACATTCTGAAAAGAGGTGAACTATAACTGTTCAAGAAACTTCGCATTTGAATGTAAAAAAGTTAACATGTTAACATGCTCGGGGCTAAGGCTGGCTCTCTTTTTACAAACTATGTTGCCTGCAGCAGAAAAGAGGCGCTCCGATGGAGTGGAGGTGCCTGGGATGCACAAGAAGGATTTCACAAGTTTTGCCAAAGTAGGATATTTATCTTGGTTACCCTTCCACCAATTCAAAGGGTTCCCCTCCTTCGGAAGTGGCTTCTCAGCAAAATAAGCCTGAACTTCATTTCGGACTTGTGTGTGAATATCCACCTCAAGTTGCACTTGCCCCTCTTCCTCTTCACTGCTGCCCCCAGACTCAAGGAGTATGTCAAGTAGAGAATGAGATGCTGTAGATGAAGGCTCAGCATCTCTAGTTACAGGCAACGTGGTGGTCATTGGCTGCTGCACCAGCATCTCCCTTCTTAAAGCAAGTGCCTCTGTCTGTACTTTTGCCTGCACGTTTATGATCTGTTCTGGTGATAAAAAAATTTGTCTTCTAAATCGTGGGTCCAGGGCAGAGGAAAGGATTACAGTGTTTGGGAAGTGTTCAAGGATCCCCTTCCATCTGCTTTGAAGTTGGTCTGTTGCAGTAGCTTGGAAGCTCTTTAGCGGAGATGACTCAAAAGAAGCACCTTCATTGGACCGCAACAGCCCCTTTACCAGTGCAGGCACGGATGATAGGGTCAGGGCCGTCGGAACAGGACAGGCAAACCAAGCAACTGCTTGGGGCCCCCAGCAGAGCTGCCTCCCCTCCCGCGATTGGCGGCCCCCTCCTCCCGCGATTTGGCGGCCCCCTCCTCCCGCGATTTGGCGGCCCCCTCCTCCCGCGATATTGGCGGCCCCCCCTCCCACGACTGGCGGCCCCCCTCTCGCGATCGATGTCCCGCGTTAGCACCCCCCCCTTCTGAATTTAAAAAAAAAAAAAAAGTAAAAAAAATTGTGTAGCACCCCCGCTTCTCCAAAAAAAATCAGTAGCACCCCCCCCCGGCTTGGGGGCCCCAAATTCTCAATCTGCTTGGGGCCCCCAAATTTCTTCAAACGGCCCTGGATAGGGTAACATATTCTTGGCCACTCATGAATACAGTGCAGCATTCAAAGGGCTTAAGAGCAGTGGAAAGTTCTTCAAGAATACTCCACTGGTCTGGTTTTAAGTCCCGATAATGTTTGCCTCTTTGTGTAACTGATGGGTCAGACAGAGTTGCAGTTACCGGCCACCTTTGTTCAATGAGTCGGTCAACCATATAGTAAGTGCTATTCCATCTTGTGCTTACATTTTGAAGAAGCTTGTGCTCAGGTGTACCCATTTGCTTTTGTTTCTCCTTCAATTTGCTGCTGGCTAGCTCACTTTTTTTAAAATGTTCAACTAGTCCTCTTGCAGCACTAACGGCTCTCTCAATTCCAGAATTCTTTAACGCAGCACTGATCACCAGCTGCAAGGTGTGGCCAGTGCAGCGGATACTGGCCCAGCCATGCGTGTCCGCCAGGATTTTCGCAGCAGCCACAATATTTGCTCCATTGTCATGCACAATGGCAATTATTTTCTGAGCCGGAATTTCAAATTTTTCAGTGACCTCCTCCAACCATTCTGCAATATTTGCTGCTGTATGTCTGTCTTCCAGAGGCATGGTAGTGAGGCAGATAGAAATCATCTTCCAATCCTCCGCTATGTAGTGGCATGTAATGCCAAGGAAAGCCTCGGTTGCTATACTTGTCCATATGTCTGCAGTAATGGCAATTCTGCTTTCATTAGCGCTGATGGAATCCTTCACATTCTGAAATGCCTCCTGGTACTTTCTCTCCACTAGTTTGGTAAAATGGGTTCTTGATGGTAAAGTATATCCAGGGTTCAGTACACTGATCATGCTTTTAAATCCTCGGTCTTCAACCATGGACAGTGGCCGCATGTCGGTGACTAGCATTTTCATGACAGAATCTGTTATAACTGCTGATTGTTGGGGAGTGCACGGGCGATTTTGCTGCACAAACTCTGTCATGGTGCGCTGTTTCTTTCTGCAATGAAAAAGATAATATGTATGATTAGTGTGCAGGAAAAGCTATTTCTGTGTAACTCTATATATCATTTCGGGTTTAACTTACCGTCCTGATGTTTCGCCTTCCACTGTGAACCCCACGTGTTTCCGTTTCATGTGCTCATTCATTGTTGTTGTGCTTCCGTGCCATGCAAGTTCCGTTTTACAAAGTTTGCAGGTGACCACCTTCTTTGCAGCATTTAAATAAAAATTCTCCCAGGCCTTAGAAGATTTGGGTCGCACGCCCTTTTCTGTGTCAGCAGGACCCTCTGCCATTTTTCTAAAAAATTTTTGCAGCTAGAAGTAAAAAAAAAAAAAAAAAAAGTGCGGAGATGCAGTGCAATAAATAATATTATGTAGTATTGTAAAGTTTTGTTTTATAAAAATAAATGATTCTTTAATATTTATATGCACTGCTATTCCTCCCGGGGACACCAGTGACGGGGCGTTATTCCTCCCGGGGACACCAGTGACGGGGCGTTATTCCTCCCGGGGACACCAGTGACGGGGCGTTATTCCTCCCGGGGACACCAGTGGCGGGGCGTTATTCCTCCCGGGGACACCAGTGGCGGGGCGTTATTCCTCCCGGGGACACCAGTGGCGGGGCGTTATTCCTCCCGGGGACACCAATGGCGGGGCGTTATTCCTCCCAGGGACACCAATGATGGGGCACTATCCCCCCCCAGAAACACCAATGGGGCACTATCCCCTCCCAGAAACACCAATGGGGCACTATCCCCCCCCCAGAAACACCAATGGGGCACTATCCCCCCCAGAAACACCAATGGGGCACTATCCCCCCCCAGAAACACCAATGGGGCACTATTCCCCCCCCATAAACACCAATGGGGCACTATTCCCCCCCCCCATAAACACCAATGGGGCTATGACTATTCTCCCCCCTCCCTCCCAGGAAAACCAATGATGGGGCACTCCCCCCCAGGAATACATAAGGGCCAATGAATGTAATGTATGCTACCTTTTTTGTGCACAGTCTCACTCTCCTTACAACTTCTCGCCCTCGCCTCTCTGTTCCATCGAGGCAGCAGCAGGCGGGGCTGAGAAGATCTGTCGGAATGACGTCAGGAGAGACACGCCGCGGACGTGCAGCGGCGAGGACGTGCCTGGTCACAGCGGCGAGGACGTGCCTGGTCACAGCGGCGCACAGCAGTGCCGAGGACACAGGAAGGAGACAGGAAAGGAAGGATTTTTTCCAACGGACGGACAGGCGCAAGGTGCGGGACCAACTAATCGATAATGAAAATCGTTGACAACGATTTTCATTATCGATTATTATCGATAATATCGATTAATCGTTGCAGCCCTACCGCACAGTCTGAGGTTCCTCAGGATAAGAGGAATACGATGGTCCGGCACCGTCCCGCACAGTCTGAGGTTCCTCAGGATAAGAGGAATACGATGGTCCGGCACCGTCCCGCACAGTCTGAGGTTCCTCAGGATAAGTGGAATACGATGGTCTGGCACCATCCCGCACAGTCTGAGGATCCTCAGGATAAGAGGAATACGATGGTCCGGCACCGTCCCGCACAGTCTGAGGTTCCTCAGGATAAGAGGAATACAATAGTCCGGCACCGTCCCGCACAGTCTGAGGTTCCTCAGGATAAGAGGAATACGATGGTCCGGCACCATCCCGCACAGTCTGAGGATCCTCAGGATAAGAGGAATACGATGGTCCGGCACCGTCCCGCACAGTCTGAGGTTCCTCAGGATAAGAGGAATATGATGGTCCGGCACCGTCCCGCACAGTCTGAGGTTCCTCAGGATAAGAGGAATACGATGGTCCGGCACCGTCCCTCACAGTCTGAGGTTCCTCGGGATAAGAGGAATACGATGGTCCGGCACCGTCCCGCACAGTCTGAGGTTTCTCAGGATAAGAGGAATACGATGGTCCATCTACACTGTGTGGTGCCGGATGGACATTTGAGGTAGTCGGGTTTTCTCCTGGACTATACTGTGTGATGTCCTCATCTTCTACTTTACAGTCTGGAGACAAAGTGAGACAATCCTCTGAGGTTTTCCTCATCTCCCGTCCATCTACTAAAATAGAAATACAAAGATTATTACTAGACATGAGCTGATTGGTTCCCCTAAACCAGGACTCCGCCCACATCAGGCAGCTTTGTCTCTGAGGATCTTACAAGTCCCCCCTCAAGGTAACTAGTAAATGGGTCCTCTGATCTCCTACCAGATCATTTCTTTATTCATGGACCTTAGTCCGAGAGTGAGGAAACAACGAGAACTGTCTTTTATAGGAGTGACAGTGATGAGGGCATTACAGGACGAGTGTCCCCTTCCCTCTATCACTCATTGCCATCTTCCCAACATAAGAAGTCCTGCACTTCCTTATTTAGTCATGAATAACAGCGGGGCTGAGCCCCACCAGAGGTCAGAGAGTGAGGATGGGGGGAGAACAACCAAGATGAAGCCTGGACTGACCAGCATCATCATTGGGCTATTGACTCCTCCCTCATTATCACTTTCTGTTTAAGGTTCCAAAGTTTGTGGATGTTATCACATTATTATCACCATGTAAAAGTCTGTGCTCCAATCACATCATCAGATAGAAAATGGGTGTAACAAAAGAAAATACATTATTATGTGTATATATAGCAGTGGGTAGAGGGGAGAGAGAGAAGTCAGGACTATGTAATGTACAACATATTATATAAGATACAACAGAATGATGTAATATACAACATAGAGAATATAGTGGGGGGGTCAGGAGTAGGTAATGTACAATATAAATTATACAGTGTAAAAGTCAGGACTTATAATATTGGTATTCAGTAATCAGTGGTGGATTAAATGTTTACATGAGACAAGTTGCAGAGATCCCACACCGCTGCCTCCCATCTCCTGAGACTGCACTCAGTGACTTGGGTCTCAGACTATACAGACATATCCCTCCACCCGGCACAGCCAGCAGACAACAGAGCAAGTAATCCTGGGAGGTTTGTTCTGTCAGAGATCATGCTAGACCTGGGCAACATCTACGGTAAAAATTAACCTTTTGATGCCAGCTGATCCCCAGAATTTCCATAAAACCAGTCTAGATACATAAATTGTGTCTGCAGCACAGAGAAGGAAGATTATCTGAGAGAAATACAGGAATACAGGACGGGGAACACAGCTCAGGAAAGTGACCAGGGGATTACAGGCTGATATCACCCAGTTCCTGCCCTACTCTGGCTCAATCAGTGAGCAGTATAGGTGGAGGAATGGATTTAGTGTTAATGACCCACCTGTGCTGATCTCTGTAGGAGTGTCCTCCTCTATAAATGTCCCCGTTATTCCATCCTCCTCCATAGACTGCTGATCATCCCTCACATACCTCTCTTCTTCTTCTTCTGATTTAACCTCAAATTCTATATCGATTGGATCTCCACTCTAAATCAAGAAAATGAGAGAGAATATCAACTGTAAACAATAGGAATTATTATTGTGACATCACATAAAAAAATACACACATCATCTCTAGGAATTCATGTTCTAGATGATCCATCCCACCAACCTTGTAACAGTGAGGGATGGTGTGACCTTCCTGTGTGGAATCCCGGGAATACAGAGGACGGGGACATCGCTCTGGGGGGTTCCTGGTATTAGGTGGCTCCATCATATCCTTGTGTCCTTCTGATAACTCCTCCATCACTCCATACTCCTCATCCTCCTCTTTATACTCTTCTTTAACATCAATATTATCATCCCCGAGGTTTCCACTCTGGATATATAATAAAACATTCATTGTAACAATCATGCTGTGTATAAATCAGATCTACTAATAATTGTCACTCATCTACCTGATGATGGTGGGGGATGGTGTGACCTTCCTGTGTGGAGTCCCGGGAATACAGAGGACGGGGACATCTCCCTGGTGGGTTCCCATTACTGGATCCATCTGTAGGAAACACACACACTGACTGAATCCATTGTTTCTATGTGTTTATCAGATGATGGGGGATCTAGGTGGAGCCTCCGTACTGCTCTCTCCTTTACAATAAAGTCTCCTCTTACCCAGTGATGTGAGGGGCGGCTGATTGTCCATCATGACGTCCTTGTAGAGATCCTTGTGTCCTTCTAAATCCTCCCACTCCTCCATGGAGAAATAGACAGTGACATCCTGACACCTTATAGGAACCTGACACACACAATGATACAGTCACCATCCAGACACATCCCTTGTCTGTTACTGGATAATGTCCCAGAATTCCCGGCACCGCTCACCTCTCCTCCATCATCTCTCTGGTGACTTCTAGAATCTTCTTTGTATTTCTCTATTCTATCAGGGAGGGAGGTGGAGGCAATGTAATGGTCATGTGATCTCCAGACTTCACAGGAGGAAAACTCTAGATCTAAACACAAATAGCAAAATCAATCAATGTTCCCAGAATCCTCCTCACCATTCAGGTTTCCATTTTATTAAATCCCCACTTCAGACTGAGATATAATTTCCCCACACAGGAACCCCACACTATGCAGGTTAAAAGCTTGTAGCAGGTATTCTGATGTCATTACATACAATGCAGGACCAACAGTCCCACTTTGCAAGTGAGGATGCCAAGGGTCCGCCCACATCCTAAGAGCATCAGAAAAAAAGACAGATAGAGGAGGAGCTGTGAGGTCAGTGTGATGTCATAGGATTCTCTGACTCTGGATGGAGGGACATTAGGAGGAGAAGCTGTGAGGTCAGTGTGATGTCATAGGATTCTCTGACTCTGGATGGAGGGACATTGGGAGGAGGAGCTGTGAGGTCAGTGTGATGTCATAGGACATATAGACTCTGGATGGAGGGACATTGGGAGGAGGAGCTGTGAGGTCAGTGTGATGTCATAGGACATATAGACTCTGGATGGAGGGATATTGGGAGGAGGAGCTGTGAGGTCAGTGTGATGTCATAGGACATATAGACTCTGGATGGAGGGACATTGGGAGGAGGAGCTGTGAGGTCAGTGTGATGTCATAGGACATATAGACTCTGGATGGAGGGACATTGGGAGGAGGAGCTGTGAGGTCAGTGTGATGTCATAGGACATATAGACTCTGGATGGAGGGACATTGGGAGGAGGAGCTGTGAGGTCAGTGTGATGTCATAGGACATATAGACTCTGGATGGAGTGACATTTGGAAGGGGACATTTGAGGGGCCCCCTATATGAGGCTCTCGTGCAAACCAAATCATTGTTCCTGGGTGTGTCCTACCTCTCCTAAACTGAAGAGTGAACTTTGACCTTTACCATACAGAAATCTGTCAGGAATCTGTGAATGTAAGCCCTCGTGTGATCAGGTGACGTGTGGAGGAACGGAGTGTACACACCAGACAATTTTCTCCAGAGCTCCTAATGGTGGGGATGGATTTTGCTGAGTGCTGGGTCCAAGTTTCCACCCCCCAGGGTCACTGCAGGTGTGGAGAAAAGCTGTGTAAGAGGATATGGAGGAGAGATGAGGAGGAGATCCAGGAATCAGGATAAAGGTCAGGACAAGCAACAGACGAGCTCATCCAAGAGATGAAGCCGGGGTCACTACACAGAAAATCAATCCAAGGAAACAACAGGCAGGAATAGCAAGAAGGAGCTCAGAGACAAATGAGAATATTGCTCAGCCAATGGGAGATTATCTCAGCATGACTTACATAATGAAGGAGATGAGGGGGAGGGGAGGAAGTCACTTAAGGCGGGGCTTCACAAATTTTATTTTGAATCTAGGAGCCAGCTAAAAAAAATTAGGATACAGTTTTTTAGCACAGCGTGGGTTGTCAGCGCCCGGGACAAGGCAAGTAATTTATGAGGTGAAGAATGCAGGGCATGGGATCAGGGATGAAACTAGAGTGGCACCTGCCTCAGGCATCCCATCGAGAGGGGCACCGGCAGCATGGTTTGGCTATGGAGTAGCAGCGTGCACAGAATGTGAGCTCTGCCGTACTGGGCTGCTTTCCTGGCTACAGACCGGCTTCTCTTCCAATTTCATGCCAAAATACAGGAAAGAGTCTGTGTAGGTCAATGGGGCACCCTGGGGGCAGCTGCTGGACCTCTTCTTCTCCCCGCACATAGCGGACCCTCCTGCATCCACTAGCATGATGGACATGTGTTCTAGCACATCCAGGGGCGGAGGCAGACTTACCCTTCCCCCGCGATAAACCCAGAGCAAGTCAACACCCTCAGTCTGGTAAGCAACCTCCTGACACTGCCCTGCAGTTAACACTTTCATCTCCAGAGAGAACCAACCTTGTACAGTCCCTACCAACCAGGGAAGACCCAGCCAAATACAATCCACTCTGAAGGAAGATCTTACTGAGGCCAGACAGGTCCTCTAAAGTCTCCACTTAGGACTCTAATTAAGCCCTGTTACAACACAGAGTGGTCTCCCCTGAACAGCAGCAAACACAATCCCGTCAATGAGAAGTGCAAGAGCAGCTTTATCTGGATGACCTAGATCAGTGGTCTCCAAACTGCGGCCCAGGGGCCAGATGAGGCCCTTTACTTGCTTTTAGCTGGCCCCTGGGGTACAATTCCATCAACTGATATGAACAATGGGGCATAATGAAGGGGCACAATTCCTCCCAATGGTACCAACAATGGGACACCATTCCTCTCAATGATTCCACTGGATGGGGCACAATTTCTCCCAATGACACTGATGATGGAACACAATTCCTTCCACAGACACCAACAATGAGGTCCACTGAAAGCAATTATTGGGCACAATATTCCCCCCATGACACCAGTTCCTCCCCATGACACCAATTATGGGGCACAATCCCCCTTCCCCCAATTATGGGACACAGTTCCTCCCCATGACGCCAATGATGAGGCACAATTTCTCCAAATGACACCAACAATGGGGCTGAATGACCAATGATGGAACACAATTCCTTTTATGTTGTAAAGCGCTGTGTAAACTGTTGGCGCTATATAAATCCTGTATAATAATAATAATTCCTCCCAACGATACCAATAATGGAACACAGTTCCTCCCAATGACACCAATGATGGGGCACAATTTAACCAAATGACACCAACAATGGGACCCAATGACGGGACACAATTCCTCCCACTCATACCAATGATGGGGCACAATTCCTCTCACCGACACCAAAGATATGACATTGTTTTTCCCCACTAATGTTGGGACCTTTTTTGATTCCAAAGGCCACAGTCCGGCCCCCTAAAGTCTGAAGGACTGTAAACTGGCCCTTTGTTTAAAAAGTTTGGAGACCCCTGACCTAGAGAATGGCAGTAGGCAGAACAACACAAAACTATGGGGGATCCCAGAGGCTACAGCAGGCACCGATCTTCTCCCCACTGTAACCACCATCCTTAATGTATAACTGAAGGCAAAGTTTTACTTTCGTTTTGGATGGATTGTTAAGAGATTAAAACACTTGTCAACTTTTATTGCGGTCTGTGCCCCCCCCCCCCCCCCCTGTCCCACGTTAGGTAGATCCGCCCTCTCTACTTATCCTATTTACCAACCAATATCATTGAAAGTAAAAGAAAATCACACATTTTGGGTTGTCCCCAGAAAAGTAATAGAGGGAAAATTTGCAAATGGGGACACTAGTTTTGTGACCTGGGGGTCCCCAAGTAAGTCCCTTAAATTTGCAAGGATTTCCTCTTACTTCCTGTTTGTTTATGGGTCAGGAAGTGAAGGTAAATCTCCCCAATGAGATACAGATGGCAAAAAAATCTAATGGGTTATAACCCACCCCCCTTACACCATCTAAGATGAAAATAAAATGTTTTGCCTAGAGTTCTACTTTAAAAGAGAAGTTTGGACTTTGAAAAAAGGAAATCTTTGTACTCACCTAGGTGGATGTAGCATTGATCTGATGCTGCATTTGTCCCACATTGGCTCTGCAGTGAGAACTGAGCGATCAAACACCTCTGATCGCTCAGTTCTTCCCTCCACTCTGAGCAGAGAGCCGTGGCCGTCAGTCACCGTCTCTCTGCTCTGCCCTCCAGTACTCACTGGAGGGCTGGACTGTGGAGGGGGTGGGAGGGGCTGGATCAGATTCTTAGCAGATCCCTGAGAGGCTGAGCCAGATGTTGGTCCAGGATTCTGGCGTCCCAACCATTTGGTCTGGATCTTTTCAGAGCCTGGATCAACTCTGTGAAACCAGCAGACAATGGGCTTTAGCTTGCTCATGGGAGTGCAGATCTAACCACAGTCCTGTGATAAATAGGAGAAGTATGGACAAAATAGCTGTGACCATACTCCTCCTTTAATACCTCCCTGGATAAGCCACCATCCTCCGCTCTGGAGACTGATTGGGGGGTACATCATGTGGGCCCCAACACCTGATCAGATAACTCCAATCCCAGAGATGTCCTCTGCAGGGTCCATTATTTCAGGATTGCAATGAACACGGCCAGACTCATCCAATCTTCTCCCCCAGCATCCGATCTCCTCCACATCACAAGTGCTTGAGGCACAGCAAAGATCCATGTAGAGGAGTAACGTTTGTGATGTGGAGGAGATCGGGTGCTGGGGGAGCAGCAAGGGAAGAAGATTGGATGAGACATCCCTTCCTCTACAAATGACATCTGTCAAGTGACCAGCAGGAACTTCAGTAGCCCCACGCTGGTTACATAGTATAGAGGCAGCTGTGGGGTTCAGATCCCACTGGGCTCCACCACCAGAAGGTGTGGGGTTAATTGTCATGTAACCCCATTATAAAAATACTGATTACAGCTCCACAAACCCCCCAACATTATACTCATAATACATGGAATCTAAAGAATGAGGCTGCTGTGACCAGTAAAATATACACTTTATTATTAGTATTGATAAGATGTATCTGATGTATTTCAATAGCACAGCAGCCTCATTCTTTACATTCCATGTATTATGAATATAATGTTGGGGAGGGGGGGTTGGGGAGAGACATTTTGTAGTTAGGTTACATATTAGTCTTTAGTAGGAGCTCCTACCTCACTTACTACTGAACTCTGACCTTTGCGTCACTTACTACTGACCCCTGAACTCTGCGTCACTTACTACTGACCTCTGCGTCACTTACTACTGACCCCTGAACTCTGAGTCACTTACTGCTGACCTCTGCGTCACTTACTGCTGACCTCTGCGTCACTTACTACTGACCTCTGAACTCTGCGTCACTTACTGCTGACCTCTGAACTCTGCGTCACTTACTGCTGACTTCTGTGTCACTTACTACTGACCTATGAACTCTGCGTCACTTACTGCTGAACTCTGCGTCACTTACTGCTGAACTCTGCGTCACTTACTGCTGAACTCTGCGTCACTTACTGCTGAACTCTGCGTCACTTACTGCTGAACTCTGCGTCACTTACTGCTGAACTCTGCGTCACTTACTGCTGAACTCTGCGTCACTTACTGCTGAACTCTGCGTCACTTACTGCTGAACTCTGCGTCACTTACTGCTGAACTCTGCGTCACTTACTGCTGAACTCTGCGTCACTTACTGCTGAACTCTGCGTCACTTACTGCTGAACTCTGCGTCACTTACTGCTGAACTCTGCGTCACTTACTGCTGAACTCTGCGTCACTTACTGCTGAACTCTGCGTCACTTACTGCTGAACTCTGCGTCACTTACTGCTGACCTCTGCGTCACTTACTGCTGAATCCCTGCACTTTGCTTCTATTTTAACCAGGGCCAATATTCAGCACAATAAAAACCACACCCAATTCTCACCACAGAGCACGGCACACACCACAGTTTATTTTTCTTTCTCAGGAGAGCCCAACTTATGATCCTTCACACAGGTCCCTTTATGTTCTTTATCACTGTTCCCTTTTATTTTACTGCCATGTTTCAGGACTAGTGATGAGCCGAACACCCCCGGGTTCGGTTCACACCAGAACCCGCGAACGGACCGAAAGTTCGCACGAACTTTAGAAGCCTATTAAATACAATGGATGCGAACGTTCGAAATCTAAAGTGCTAATTATAACGACTATTATGCATGTTATTGTCCTAAAAAGGGTTTGGGAACCCGGGTTCTGCACCAGGGGACATGTATCAATGCAAAAAGAAGTTTTAAAAACGGCCGTTTTTCTGGAGCAGTCATTTTAACCACTTCAATACCATGCACTTATACAGCTTCCTGCCCAAGCCAATTTTGAGCTTTCAGCGCTGTCGCAATTTGAATGACAATTGCGCGGTCATGCTACACTGTACCCAAACAAATTTTTTATCATTTTGTTCCCACAAATAGAGCTTTCTTTCGGTGGTATTTGATCGCTTCTGCGATTTTTATTTTTTGCACAACAAATAGAAAAAGAGCGAAAATTTTGAAAAAAACGAAGTTTTTCTTTGTTTCTGTTATTTTTTTTGGAAATAAGTACCTTTTCTACTTCAATGATGGGCACTGATAAGGCGGCACTGACGGGCACTGATAAGGTGACACTGATGGCCACCGATGAGGTGGCACTGATGAGGTGGCACTGATGATGGGCACTAATAGGCGGCACTGGTATGCGGCACTGATTGGCACTCATAGGCGGCACTGATTGGCACTCATAGGCGGCACTGATGGGCACTTATAGGCGGCACTGATAGGTGGCACGGACGGGCACTGATAGGCGGGCACTTATGGGCACAGATGGGCACGGATGGGCACTGATAGGTGGCGCTGATGGACACTAGTAGGTGGCACTGATGGACACTGATGTCCAGCAATGCCAGCCACCACACATTGTGGTGGTGCCATCATAGTGCCAGTCAGTGCCCATTTGTGGGCACTGATTGGCATTTTTTTTTTTTTATTACATGTGGATGGCCATGGGGGCCATCCACATGCTTGGGGCTTCCTGGGGCGTCCTGGGGGGCTTCCCTGGTGGTCTAGTGTGGGTATCCGAGGGGGGGCTGCGCTGATAAATGATCAGCGCGAACCCCCCGTCAGGAGAGCCGCCGATCGGCTCTCCTCTACTCGCATCTGTCAGACGCGAGTGAGGAAGAGCCGATCAACGGCTCTTCCTGTTTACATTGTGATCAGCCGTGATTGGACACGGCTGATCATTACCGAGATCAGTGTAGCGGTGGGTCAGACTGACCCACCGATCGCCGCGATGCGCGCCCCCCGGGCGCGCAGCGGCTGTTATCCCGCAGGACGTCATATGACGTCCAGTGTGGATAACAGAACCACTTCCCGGACGTCAATCTGCTATTGACTGGGCGGGAAGTGGTTAATGATGCATAAAGTGAAAAAAAAAAGTCAAATATTCCTTTAAATATCGTACCTGGGGGTGTCTAAAGTATGCCTGTGAAGTGCCACGTGTTTCCCGTGTTTAGAACTGTCCCTGCACAAAATTACATTTCTAAAGGAAAAAAAGCCATTTAAAACTGCTTGCGGCTTTAATGTAATGTCTGGTCCCGGTAATATGGATGAAAATCTTTAAGAAAAATGACATAGCTACCCCATCACACCCCCCCCCCCCTTACCCCAGCCCATTACCAGCCCCTTTGGGTCTTGTATGGATATTAAGGGGAACCCCGCACACAAAATAAAAAAGGCCCTATATACTCTGAACAGCCGTATACAGGCGGTGCATACAAGACAGGGACTGTAGGTTTGTTCTTATGTAGAATCTGTTTGTAATTTTGAACAGGTACATTGTTTAAGTGTAGCTCCAGCCCAAAAAATCTATTTTTAAGCTTTTTGGAAAACATAGGGAAGGGTTATCACCCCTGTAACATTTGTTTTGCTGTCTGTGCAGTGTGCACCTGTTCAGAACAGTTCACCTCACTTTCCGTCCTAATGACAAATGTTTTTTGAAAATTTGGGTTTTTTATTGAAACAAGAATTGGTGATAAAGAATCAGTGGAGAGGAGACACTTTTTTTCCCATATTAACTCTTACAGGAGAGAATTTGCCTTCCTAGGGGTAGATTTCCTCTCACTTCCTGTTGTATCCTTCCGTTTGCAAGGAGTCGGTTGTAAGTTGGATGTTTGAAAGTAGGGGCCTGCCCTATATACTCAGCTGAAATTTGCCCCTTACATGTTGGTGTTGCCACAACACTGTGAGCCCTCACAGTTACTCTTGGTGGGCGCAGGAATGGGCCCTGCTGTGAATTATTAGATCAAGAATTGTAATTGCATGCCCCTGTTAAACAGGGGCAGAAAAATTGGGCCTTAGGCACTGGTGCCACAACACTGCAACCCCTCACAGATACTGTACTTGGAGCACAGCAATGAGCCCTGTTGCAAAGTATTGCATCAAAAATTGTAATTACACGCCCCTGTTAAACAGGGGCTGAAAAATTGGGCCTTAGCCACTGGTGCTGGTGCCACGACACTGCAACCACTCCCAGATACTCTAGTTGGAGTGCAGGAATGAGCCCTGCTGCAAAGCATTGCATAAAAAATTGTAATAACACACCCCTGTTAAACAGGGGCTGAAAAATTGGGCCTTAGCCACTGGTGGCGGCACCCAGAAACAAAAATGTTCTTCCAAGCTATCATCGTCAATCGGGTCATTGAGGAGGAGGAGGATAGTCAGTCAACATAACAGGACAAACTCTCAGCATCAGTCTTGAAGGGATGTGACATTTGAAAATAAATTAGTCTGTTATATCAGCTTCAGGTGTTTGGTAGCTGGTGGTGATCCAAGACTGGTTTATCTTTATGAAGGTCAGTCGATCAACAGAGTCGGTGGACAGGCGCACCCTGTGATCCGTGACAAATCCTCCAGCAGCACTGAATGTGCGTTCTGAAAGAACGCTGGATGCAGGACAGGCCAGTAGCTCAATTGCATACTGTGCAAGCTCTGGCCAGTGATCCATCCTCAAGACCCAGTAAGCCAGAGGATTTTCGGTGGGGAAGGTGTCCAAGTCTGACCTTGCCCCTAGGTATTCCTGCACCATGTATATCAGACGCTGGCGATGGTTGCTGGAACCGATCATACCTTGGGACTGCGGACTAAAGAATTGTCTGAACGCTTCGGTCAGACGGCCACCTTCCCCACCGCTCCTTCTTTGACTGACCGAAGCCTCAGCAACTCGTTGTCCAAGACCAGGAGTTTGTAACCTCCCAGTCTCTGGAAACGCGTTGCACAGACCTTTCTGCAAGGCCTCCCGGAGTTGTCTCATCCTCTGCTCCCTCTGCGACAGTAAGATAAGGTCCGCAACCTTACCCTTGTACCGTGGATCAAGGAGAGTGGTCAGCCAGTAATGGTCCCTCTCCTTGATCCGAAGAATACGAGGATCCTTCCGCAGACTTTGCAGGATCAGGGAGGCCATGCAGCGTAGGTTAGCTGAGGCATTCAGTCCGGAGTCCTCTGGGTCACTAAGGACGACATGATCCGCAGCCACCTCCTCCCAGCCACGTACAAGTCCACTGGTTTCTTTGGACTGTAAATCATCCCTAAAAGACTGCTGCTGATGATGCTGAGTGCCAGGCTCCACCTCCATGCTGACACAATCCTCCTCCTCCTCTTCTTCCTGTGCGATGGGTGGGACAGAAGGAACACTGTCTGGGGAAAGGGGGCCTTGAGAGGCAAGGAAGTCCTCCTCTTCCTGCCTCTGTTCGGCCTCAAGTGCCCTGTCCATTATTCCACGCAGCGTATGTTCCAACAGGTGGACAAGAGGTACAGTGTCACTGATGCATGCACTGTCACTGCTCACCATCCTCGTGGCCTCCTCAAATGGTGCCAGGACAGTGCATGCATCCCTGATCATGCCCCACTGGCGTGGTGAAAAAAACCCGAGCTCCCCTGACCCTGTCCTGGTGCCGTAGTCGCACAGGTACTCATTGATGGCCCTCTGCTGCGTGTGCAGCCGCTGCAGCATGGCCAACGTTGAGTTCCACCTGGTGGGCATGTCACATATAAGGCGGTTCTTGGGCAGGTTCAACTCCTTTTGCAGCTCAGCCAGGCGAGCACTGGCATTATAAGATCTGCGGAAATGCACACAGACTTTCCTGGCCTGCCTCAGGACATCCTGTAAGCCCGGGTACCTGCCCAAGAACCGCTGCACCACCAGGTTAAGGACGTGAGCCATACAGGGCAAATGGGTCAGTTGTCCCTGTCGGAGAGCGGAGAGGAGGTTGGTGCCATTGTCGCAAACTACCATTCCTGGCTTAAGCTGGCGTGGCGTCAACCACCTCTCGGCCTGCCCCTGCAGAGCAGACAGAACCTCTGCCCCAGTGTGGCTCCTGTCCCCCAAACACACCAGCGCAAGCACGGCATGGCATCTTTTTGCCTGCGTACTTGCGTAGCCCCTTGAACGCCTACGGAGCACCGCTGGTTCCGAGGACAAAGCACAGGAAGAGGCTACGGAGGAAGAAGAAGAGGAGGGGGTGGAGGACAGAGGTGTGTCACAACCAGTAGTAGCATTTTGGAGGCGTGGCGGTGGAACAACCTCCAACACTACTGCACCTTGTCCTGCATCCTTCCCAGCTGCCAAAAGAGTGACCCAATGGGCCGTGAAAGAAAGGTAACATCCCTGTCCATGCCTGCTGGACCATGAGTCAGCAGTAATATGCACCTTACCGCTGACCGCCCTGTCCAGCGAGGCCAAGACATTGCCTTCCACATGCCGGTAGAGAGCCGGAATAGCCTTCCGTGAGAAAAAGTGGCGTTTGGGAACCTGCCACTGAGGAACCGCACATTGCACAAATTCACGGAAGGGGGCCGAGTCTACCAACTGAAAAGGCAGCAGTTGAAGCGCTAGCAATTTAGCCAAGCTAGCATTCAACCGCTGGGCATGTGGATGGCTGGGAGTGAACTTCTTTCGACGGTCCAGCAGCTGGGGCAGGGAAATTTGCCTGCTAGAATCGGACGTCGGTGTACTGCTAGCAGAGTGGCCGCAAGTACTTGGCTGTGACACACCTAATTCTACACCTTCATTCCTCTCAGTGCAGGTTTCAGAGAGGACTGAAGGTATAGTGGGGTTGGAGATCCCAGCTGATGCGGTGCAAGGAGAGGTCCGCTTTGTTCTTTGGTGTGGGTCTTTAAGGTAGGCTTGCCAACGAGCTGCATGGCAGGTCAACATATGTCTGGTCAAGCATGTGGTGCCCAAGCGGCTGATGTTTTGGCCACGCGATATACGCTTGAGACATATGTTGCAAACAGCAGCTGTGCGATCTGATGCACTCGCCTCAAAAAAGGCCCACACCAAAGAACTTTTTGAATAACGGGCAGAGGCAGCGCCCTGCACAGGCGGAGCTCTGCGGTGTGATTCCGTCGGTGTGCTGCCCTTACGCTGGCCACCCAAGGGCATCCTGCCTCGTTGGAGATGTGCCTCCTCCTCATCCTCCTCCTCTCTCCTATTAGGCACCCACGTGGAGTCAGTGACCTCATCATCCCCTCCCTCCTCATCACTGGAGCCAATCTGGCAGTATGCTGCAGCTGCTGGAACATGACTGCCAGATTGGTGTCCTTCTTGAGCATCCCCTCTCTCTGCTCTCACGCTACTGCCTTCCTCTAGCTGGGTATCATCATCAGACCCTTCGAAACGCTGGGCATCCTCCTGGATCATGTACCCAACACTGTGCTCAAACAGTTCGGGGGACTCCTCAGGAGGAGGACATGGTGGGTCTAGGGAAGGAGTGACTGATGATGACATTGATACCAGGGAAGAGGACGCTTTGGCAGCTGCTTTGCCAGTACCCTGAGCCTGGGTGAGAGAGGATGAGGAGGATGAGGAGGGCTTGGTCATCCACTCTACCAAGTCTTCGGCATGATGTGGCTCAACATGTCCAGCTGCCGAAAAGAAGGACAAGCTTGTCCCATGGCCATGTGCTGATGACAATGCACCGCGTCCACGACCAGCACTGTTGCCCCCAGACACAGAGCCTGCTTGCCCTCTTTTATTGGCTCCTGACTGTCTGCCTCTCCTTGTTTGCCTTCCAGACATTCTAATGGCCTGCAGGGAGATGGGAAAACCAGCAATAAGGGCTAGCTTCAGGTGTATACTGTGCAGGAGGCTTAGCAACAATGACACTGACACTGTCCCCTGCCTATCCTTCTCTCTCCCTGCACACAAGGTTTAGCAAAGAATAGGACACTGACACTGTCGACTGCCTATCCTTGTCTGTCCCTACACACAAGGTTTAGCAATATGGTTCAGCACACTAGGTTTAGCAAAGAATATGACACTGACACTCTCGACTGCCTATCCTTGTCTGTCCCTACACACAAGGTTTAGCAATATGGTTCAGCACACTAGGTTTAGCAAAGATTATGACACTGACACTCTCGACTGCCTATCCTTGTCTGTCCCTACACACAAGGTTTAGCAATATGGTTCAGCACACTAGGTTTAGCAAAGATTATGACACTGACACTCTCGACTGCCTATCCTTGTCTGTCCCTACACACAAGGTTTAGCAATATGGTTCAGCACACAAGGTTTAGCAAAGAATATGAAACTAACACTCTCCCTGCCTATCCTTCTCTGTCCCTACAAACAAGGTTTAGCAAAGAATATGACACTGACACTCTCCCTACCTATCCTTGTCTGTCCCTACACACAAGGTTTAACAATATGGTTCAGCACACAAGGTTTAGCAAAGAATATGACACTGACACTCTCCCTGCCTATCCTTGTCTGTCCCTACACACAAGGTTTAGCAATATGGTTCAGCACACAAGGTTTAGCAAAGAATATGAAACTGACACTCTCCCTGCCTATCCTTCTCTGTCCCTACAAACAAGGTTTAGCAAAGAATATGACACTGACACTCTCCCTACCTATCCTTCTCTGTCCCTACACACAAGGTTTAGCAAAGAAAAAATATGACACTGTCCCTGTCTATCCTTCTCTTTCCCTGCGCCGGAACACACTACACGAGGCCGCCGCGCTGGCGACCTTTTATAGTGTGGGGCGTGTACTAAACCACCTCAGCAATAATTGGCCACAGGCATCCTGCCTGTGGCCAATCATTGCTCTCCTCGCTGCCGGCGCTGTGATTGGCCAAGCATGCAGGGTCACAGTGCATGCTTGGCCAATCACAGCGCCGGGATTACACTGCGATGGCGCAGTGTATTGTGGGCCGTTCGCGTCACTCGAATTTGGCGCGAACGGCCCAAATCGTTCGTTGTTCGCCGAACGCTGCGAACAGCCGATGTTCGAGTCGAACCTATGTTCGACTCGAACACCGAGCTCATCCCTATTCAGGACATGGTGTACAGGGTGCAGAACACAGAACATGGGTGTGGGGTAAAGGGTGCAGGTCACAGCAGAACATGGGGTGCAGAACACAAGACATGGGGTTCAGGGTGCAGAACACAGGACATGGGGTGCAGAGTGTAGTACAGTAATACAATCCCCCCTCCCCTGTGTCCTCCTGCATGTCGTCCTGTACATCTCCCCCAGCAGTGTGTGAGAGCAGAGTGGATGGAGAGGACATCTTGTGTACATAAAGCAGCATGTCCCTCCCTGGCTGGTCTCTTAGCTGGCTGCTTTGCAGGCTTGTCCTGGTTACTACTGTAAGGACTCTGTAGTCCTGTTTCTCAGCACCTTGTGGGGATCTTTGTGGCAGTGCCGAGGCGGCACCATGTTGGAGATTCGGTCCCGCTCCTTCCTCTCTGTTTTGCCGGAGGGCTCTGCAGGGATACAGGCAGCTGTGGATGGAAGCAGGAGCCGATGGTGACAGTAATGCAGCCGCAGAAAGGAGAAAGATCGGCAGCGGGAGATCAGTGAGATGAGTCCTCTCATGCCGCTGCCCTGACCACCCCTGGACTTCACAGGTCGGGTGCCTCCTCCTCCCCCCTCACCCACCCGCCTGGCCCCGCTCCCAGTCACATTCCTGTCTGAATAATGTGTCCGGGTTTCAGGCAGAAGCATTATTCAGACCAACAATGAGAATGGGCTGACAAGAGCCCAGGGGCCAGGACGCCATTTCTAGTCACCATGGTGACCTGGGATTTGTTGTGCCCTGACTTAAAGTGATTGTAAAGTCTTGTTTTATAAAAACAAAAAACAGTTATACTTCCCTCCTCTATACAGTTGGTTTTGCACAGAGCAGGCCGAATCCTCCTCTTCTGGGGTCCTTCTTTGCTGCTCCTGGCCCCTCCCTCCTATCGAGGGCCCCCCACAGCCAGGAGCTTTCTATGAAGGTCCCCGAGCCGAGTCACAGCTCCGTGTATTCATTCAGACATGGAGCCCCGCCCCCTCTCTGATCCATGTATGGCCAGCTTTGGGAACAAGATACCGTATATTAATCATCAACTGATCCCCCTGAAGGGGTTAATCTACATTTCCACACTATATATGTGTGTATCATCATCTGCTGGAGATAAAAGACGTCACAGTGACTATGGAGGAAGAGGACGGACATGACGGGGGTTACTGGGTGTAAATAGAAAATAAGATCTTATTACCTCCTCTGCTGCCTCTTCCAGCAATGTCTTCTCTCTACTTCCTCCCGACTCACCTCTCACCCGGAACTTCCTGTCTGTACGTGACATCACTTCCTGTCTGTATTCCATAGAGATTGCCTGTCTGCCACCTTGTGGAGATCAGAGGAACTGCAGAAACATCTGGTAGTGTGAACACGGCCTTGTGCTGTGTGTGTATGTACTGTACAGTAGATGGGTCATCTCCACTCCCACCAAGGGGGATAGAAATATATTACTGCTCGGGGGAGGGGGGGGAGGGAGACATTTTGGCCCCTTTGATTTTGCAGTAAAATTGATGTGAGATTTAGTCATGTAGAACATCTGTTATATGGATACAAAGATCCCCAGCCGAGAGTAAAGGGTGGAAATGGCTCCTGATCCCCAGATTTGGGCAATTATGTCCCCAATATAAATAGAAAAAAACCTGCGCTATGTGTAACAACTCAAATACCTACAGAAATAACTTCTACCGGACTGCTGCTGTAACAAAGGTAAGTGTTCCCTTTATCACCTAGAAGAGTATTATGTGTCACAGCGCTGTCCTATTGTGTGTGCGCATAAATTATCACCAATACACTAAAATATGTGGAGACATTCATATATAAAGTGCTAGGGGCTCAAATAATATTCTCTGCAGATCTACTGCTTCCACTTTACACCTACTTCATTCATCTTATGGTGTTTATCAATAAATGAAGTAAACTGATCCATGTGCAAATTCATATACAACATAAAGTGCTTTGTACTGAAGATGATGTTCCCTGCAGATCCACTGCGTCCACTTTGCACCTACTTCATTCATCTTATAATATTTGCTGCTGTATTAAATAAACTAAAAATCTGTGCAAATTCATGTAATCATACAATATTTTGTGCTCAATATAGTGTTCTCTGCAAGTCCACTGCTTCCACTTTGCATCTACTTCAATTAACGTATTTTGTAAAAAAAAAAAAAGATTCCACAAATGAATGAAAAGTTAATAAGGTGTGAAAGTTCTCGGTGCTCCAAACTGTGGCAGCTGTAGTGTAGCCACGCCTTCTTCCTCCTCTTACACACGTGATGGTGAGGGCGCCCCCTTAGTAGTGCTTCCCCACTCACCAGAGCAATATGACTCCCAGCTTTTCATCTACCAGAGTCACCAACATCCTTCACACTCTCCTCACCTCCGATGGATCCTCCTCGCTCACTCCTGCAAGTCTGCTGCGGTTTCTGTCAGTCTCCCTCCTAGACTCGGATTCCTCCTCCGACCGCTGTTCCAGCAGGAGCTCCGCCTCTTCATACACACTCAGGGCTCCGCCTCTTCATACACACTCAGGGCTCCGCCTCTTCATACACACTCAGGAGCACCGCCTCTTCATACACACTCAGGAGCACCGCCTCTTCATACACACTCAGGGCTCCACCTCTTCATACACACTCAGAGCTCCGCCTCTTCATACACACTCAGGAGCTCCGCCTCTTCATACACACTCAGGAGCTCCGCCTCTTCATACACACTCAGGAGCTCCGCCTCTTCATACACACTCAGAGCTACACCTCTTCATACACACTCAGGGACTCCACCTCTTCATACACACTCAGAGCTCCGCCTCTTCATACACACTCAGGAGCTCCGCCTCTTCATACACACTCAGGGCTCCGCCTCTTCATACACACTCAGGGCTCCTCCTCTTCATACACACTCAGGAGCACCGCCTCTTCATACACACTCAGGGCTCCACCTCTTCATACACACTCAGAGCTCCGCCTCTTCATACACACTCAGGAGCTCCGCCTCTTCATACACACTCAGGGCTCCGCCTCTTCATACACACTCTGGAGCTCCGCCTCTTCATACACACTCAGGGCTCCGCCTCTTCATACACACTCAGGAGCTCCGCCTCTTCATACACACTCAGAGCTCCGCCTCTTCATACACACTCAGGAGCTCCGCCTCTTCATACACACTCAGAGCTCCGCCTCTTCATACACACTCAGGAGCTCCGCCTCTTCATACACACTCAGAGCTCCGCCTCTTCATACACACTCAGGAGCTCCGCCTCTTCATACACACTCAGAGCTCCGCCTCTTCATACACACTCAGGAGCTCCGCCTCTTCATACACACTCAGGAGCTCCGCCTCTTCATACACACTCAGGGCTCCGCCTCTTCATACACACTCAGGAGCTACGCCTCTTCATACACACTCAGGAGCTACGCCTCTTCATACACACTCAGGAGCTCCGTCTCTTCATACACACTCAGGAGCTCCGCCTCTTCATACACACTCAGGGCTCCACCTCTTCATACACACTCAGGAGCTCCGTCTCTTCATACACACTCAGGGCTCCGCCTCTTCATACACACTCAGGAGCTCCGCCTCTTCATACACACTCAGGGCTCCGCCTCTTCATACACACTCAGGAGCTACGCCTCTTCATACACACTCAGGAGCTACGCCTCTTCATACACACTCAGGAGCTACGCCTCTTCATACACACTCAGGAGCTCCGTCTCTTCATACACACTCAGGAGCTCCGCCTCTTCATACACACTCAGGGCTCCACCTCTTCATACACACTCAGGAGCTCCGTCTCTTCATACACACTCAGGGCTCCGCCTCTTCATACACACTCAGGAGCTCCGCCTCTTCATACACACTCAGGGCTCCGCCTCTTCATACACACTCAGGAGCTCCGCCTCTTCACACACACTCAGGAGCTCCGCCTCTTCATACACACTCAGGGCTCCGCCTCTTCATACACACTCAGGAGCTCCGCCTCTTCATACACACTCAGGAGCTCCGCCTCTTCATACACACTCAGGATCACTGCCTCTTCATACACACTCAGGAGCTCCGTCTCTTCATACACACTCAGGAGCTCCGCCTCTTCATACACACACAGGAGCTCTGCCTCTTCACACACACTCAGGAGCTCCGCCTCTTCATACACACTCAGGAGCTCCGCCTCTTCATACACACTCAGGAGCTCCGCCTCTTCATACACACTCAGGAGCTCCGCCTCTTTATACACACTCAGGAGGTCCGACTCTTCATACACACTCAGGAGCTCCGCCTCTTCATACACACTCAGGAGATCCACCTCTTCATACATACTCAGGAGCTCCGCCTCTTCCTACACACTCAGGAGCTCTGCCTCTTTATACACACTCAGAGCTCCGCCTCTTCATACACACTCAGGAGCTCCACCTCTTCATACACACTCAGAGCTTGGGAGGTACGACGTTCTGACGTCACCGCGTTTTATCACAGACCCGGAAGATACGGGCTGTTCTATCGAGGAGCCGGCCGGCTCGTTATTTATGCTGATATTAACTACATAACTGTAAGTGTCTCTTCATGTGGTTTTATTAAATGTAAAAGGTTTTACGCTATGTGAGTTTATTCATTCTTTCATGTGGCGTGACTCCGGATGAGACCCTTATCCCTACATGCTGTTTGCGGTGCAGAGCTGAGGTGTTCATTGAGGTCTGCACTCCTATATGCTGTATGCTGTATGCTGTATAAGAAGATAAGGTGTTCCCTAAAGAACCCCAGGCTGGGTCATTAGCCTATGCTGTTTTTGATCTCCTGTCATAAGAGATCACGACCATTTGGTAAGCGGCAGTGTTTACTTATGGTGGAGGTGCTTTGCTATCATCACAATCTTTCAAGTATTTCGAAGCAAGTTTGGCACAGTGGATTTCCTTTATTATTTAATTAATTTGGACACTTCTTGTGGCATTTTTTTCATCTCTGTACATGGACTGAGTCTTATACAATGCACTATAAATTTTTAGTTCACTCTTCCTATAATATTATTTATGCATGGTTTAGTGTTATCTCACATATAATCTAGTTTGGTTTAGCGCAACTTATTTTTTATTACACTCAGAGCTCCGCCTCTTCATACACACTCAGGAGCTCCGCCTCTTCTACACACTCAGGAGCTCCGCCTCTTCATACACACTCAGGGAGGAGAGAAAGGGGAAGGATATACAGTACATACACACACAGCACAAGGCCGTGTTCACACTACGAGATGTTTCTCTGGGATGCAGTTCCTCTGAGCTCCACAGGGTGGCAATCTCACCTCTACCCAGATAGGAAGACTCTATGGAATACAGACAGGAAGTGATGTCAGATACAGAGGAGACATTCCATTTGGAAGGACGCAGAGAAGACACGGCAGGATTTGGCGGCAGAGGAGGTAATATGTAGATTAACCCCTTCAGAGGGATCAGTTAATGATTAATATATCTTCCCTCCAAAGCTGGCCATACATGGTTCAGTTTTATCGTTCAGCCAGCGGCCTGAGTCGGGTTGCCACCTCAACCCTTTAAACCCGAACACATATGTATTACACGGTTTCTGTGGCTGATTAAGGTGGTAATTAAACTCACTTGGTGCCTTATCTGCATTAAATTAGCCTCAGAACCCGTGTAATTCATATGTGTTCAGGTGTAAAGGGATGCGGGGGCAATTCTAGGACTGATTGAAAAATCTGAACCGATTCCCCCATCCACATGTAGCGGACCCCCCAAAAATGGGGTCGTTATGCCTAAATTTAGGGGGTAGCCTGAGCAAATAGTTAGGCTCAGGCTGTTGGAATTCTTTAAATTGGTTTCTGCACTGAGGTGATGTTGTCTGGCAGTACAGTTCCCTGTGGCCTCTGGGTGGCGCTGTTGCCCAGGTCTCGGGTTGAACCACAGGTGACATTGCAATACTATTGGGTGTCCTCTCTCGGTAGCCGTGGAGTGGGCAGGGTCTATCCGCTGTGCATGCCGGGAGAGGGTACTTAAGGAGCAGACGCCATTGGCGCGGGGCTCTCTCTGCGGCGCGTACCCCACCTTTAGTGGCCCACATGGCCATGGGTACGTGTGTGTGTATTCGGTCACGGGCATCTTTATCCCGAGGCTGGCTCATTCCAGGTAGACCCAGCACCTTTAGCTGAGGCCTACACCAAAAAGCGGAATCCCAGGGTACCCATGGGAGGGTGACCCGCTCTGAAGGAGAGGGAACCAGGGGAGGACCTATCCAGGGGATCGGTGAAGGAAGTCACTGTCTCGGGAGAGGCCTGGTTACCTGTCAGAGGGAAGGATTCTATTATCCGCCAAAAGCCTTGTAACGTGCCCTATTGGCATAAAAGTTCTCAAGTGCTGGGAAGTTCGGGACTAAGAGGTTCATATTCTGATCGTATCCTTAGGAAAAGAACTTAAAGTGAATGTTCGTGCTCCACACCGGCTGCTAGGACCGTGAGAGGGGACTATCCGGCTGAGCAAATCCCACTTAGGCTTGAGTGGCGACGAGGGTAATGTATGGAGTGATGGAGGAGATTTCAAAAGGACACAAGGATATGATGGAGCCACCTAATACCAGGAACCCACCAGAGAGATGTCCCCGTCCTCTGTATTCCCGGGATTCCACACAGGAAGGTCACACCATCCCCCACCATCATCAGGTAGATGAGGAACAATCACTGATAGTATCATTAGGATCTGTACATTATCTGCAATGTTACAATTGATGTCATTTTTATTCTATATTCAGAGTGGAAACCTAAGAGACTCTAAAGTTGAGGTTAAAGAAGAGATAAAAGAGGAGGAGGATGAGGATGGAGTGATGGAGGAGTCAGAGTCTCTAAAAGAACACATAGATCTGTACCAGGACACCATGGTGGAGTCATCCAGCTACAGAAACCCACCAGAGAGATGTCCCCCTCCTCTGTATTCCCGGGATTCCACACAGGAAGGTCACACCATCCCTCACCATCATCAGGTAGATGATTGATAATTATTGGTAGTTCTGATTTATACACAGCATGTTTGTTACAATTAGGGATGAGAATGTTGCTCCTCCTACAGCAAATAAAACAAACAGGGTCCCCAGGTCTATTCCTGTCGATAGATGCTGAAAAAGCATTTGACAGGGCAGACTGGGGACTCATGATACAAACGTTGAAAAACATGGGAGTTGGTCCAAGAATGATCCAGGGGATCAAAGGACTGTACCATCACCCTATGGCATCTATAAAAATTAATGAAGTGTCATCCCCTCTCTTCGAGATGAAAAATGGGACGAGGCAGGGGTGCCCCCTATCCCCCCTCTTATTTGTGTTGGCCGTAGAACCATTTCTCGCAACAATTCGAAACAACCCCGATATAAGAGGCATAAGTGCGGGAAAAGAGGAACACAAATTGGCAGCTTATGCCGACGACGTGCTGTTCTACATAACTAAGCCGAGAACCACAATGCCTATTCTATTAAAAACACTAAAACAGTATGGAGAACTTTCTAATTTTAAAATCAATTTAACTAAATCTGAGATTTTGAATATCAATATAAGTAAACAGGAAGAAGGGGCCATGCAGAAAGAATTCCAATTCCCATGGAAGAAAGAGTTAAAATACCTAGGAATAAAACTAACTAACTCAACGAAGACAATATATAAAATCAATTACATACCCCTACTGGATGAAATAAAAAACTAAATAAAAAGAATAACAAAAAGATTTTTATCCTGGTTCGGCAGGATTAGCGCCTTGACGATGGTATTGTTACCGAAAATAATGTACAAGTTCCAGATGTTACCGATAGAACTACGGCAATACTACTTTAAGGCGCTAATAACCATAATAAGGAATTTCATGTGGCTAAACAAAAACCCGGAATCTCACAAAAAAAGCAAAGGGGGGTTAGCAGTACCTGATATTAAAAAATATTACAACGCGGTAGTGCTATCACGAGTGGTGGAATGGACTAAGGGAAAAAATGTAAAAAGGTGGGTTAACTTGGAGCACACAATGAGTAACACAAAATTAAGTAGTATTGTTTGGAACCCCCCATAACTCAGAACACTAGATGTAAATACACATGCACTGACACGGAATGCACTTAAAGTATGGGACGCGATATACAAAGCTAGTAAGGAGAAATATAACTCACCTTTAATTGCACTAAAAGAAAATGATTACTTTACACCAGGCAAAAAGGCAATAGGAGGAAATTGGATAAAAAGTGAGACTGCACAATTAAGAGATATAGTTAAACTGAGGAAAATTATACCTTTTCAAGAGTTGAAACACAACACTAATTTAATGGTAATAAACGAGTGGCGGTACCTCCAGCTGAGTCATTGTGTTGAGCAGCTACCCCAACCAATAAGAACAGGAGATGATTTAACATCACTGGAACGACTATGTATAGCAGAAAATACAAAAAATAACATTTCCCGGATATATAAAATACTATCAGCAATAGACCAACCGGAGATCCCGCCATTCATAAAAAAATGGGAAAGGGAACTGGGGTCACAGAGAGATAAAGTCACTATCGGAAAGATTCTGCAATTAACCCACCGTTCCGAGGTTGATACTAAAACGGCGGAAATTAACTACAATTGTTTGACAAGCTGGTACGCAACCCCCGACAAAATTAGTAAATTCCAACCAGGAAAATCAGCAGATTGCTGGCGAGGATGTAAGGCAACAGGAACGATGGCCCATCTGTGGTGGGATTGCCCAAAAATTTTAATATTCTGGAAAAAGATCCTACAGTTAATAAAAGTAATTACTAAATCACTAGGATGAAAAAAAAAAAAAAAGAAAAACAATTAGGAATGAGCCAAACACCCCCCCGGTTCGGTTTGCAGCAGAACATGCGAACAGGCAAAAAATGTGTTCAAACACACAAACACTGTTAAAGTCTATGGGACACGAACATGAAAAATCAAAAGTGCTCATTTTAAAGGTTAATATGCAAGTTAATGTCCTAAAAAGGGTTTGGGGACCCAAGTCCTGCCCCAGGGGACATGTATCATATTTCAGGAGCAGTGATTTTAATAATGCTTAAAGTGAAATAATAAAAGTGAAATATTCCTTTAAATTTCGTACCTGGGGGGTGTGTATAGTATGCCTGTAAAGTAGCGCATGTTTCCCGTGTTTAGAACTGTCCCTGCACAAAATGACATTTCTAAAGGAAAAAAGTCATTTAAAACTACTCGCGGCTATAATGAATTGTCGGGTCCCGGCAATACAGATAAGTCATTGAAAAAACAAACAGCATGGGTTCCCCCTTAGTCCATTACCAGGCCCTTTGGGTCTGGTATGAATATTAAGGGGAACCCCGAACCAAAAATAAAAATAAAAAAGCGTGGGGGTCCCCCCAAATTCCATATCAGGTCTGGTATGGATTTTAAGGGGAACCCCGCACCAAATAAAAAAAAAATGGCGTGGGGTTCCCCCAAAAATCAATACCAGACCCTTATCCGAGCAACCCTTGCCTGGTGGTTGTGGGCGTCTGCGGGCGGGGGGCTTATCAGAATCTTTAAGCCCCCTTTAAAAAAGGGGAACTCCAGATCCCGGCCCCCCTATGTGAATTGGTAACGGGGTACATTGTACCTCTACCATTTCACAATTTAAAAAAAAAAAAACACAGGAGACAGTTTGGGATAAGTCCTTTATTAAAATTAAAAAAAAGGTTCAAACGATATGAAAAGGAAAAAGATTGGACTCCCAGGGGCTTATGCTCAACTTCAAAAAATTTATTTAACTCATAGATAAAAGTACTGACTAATTTTATTAAGCAAGAATCAAATTTACAAGAGAGAGACTCTAAAGTTGAGGTTAAAGAAGAGATAAAAGACTCAATTTTTATTTTCCATTGTATCATACAGATTAGCAGTTCCATAGTAATGAAATCACTTTATGGAAACTCGATAGGTTTTTCCAGAGGAGAAGCCTTTAAGAAAAGGACAATAAGAGATGGACTCGTTAAGTCCTGGTGGTATTGTTGCCCGTAGGCGAAATATTCATCTCTGTTCCATCTGTAACAGAGTTTTGTTTTCCAGTCACCGCCCCGAAGGGGAATGTGTACCCGATCTAGGGTGGTGACTGTAATTTTAGGGACTATGTAAATATGGTCATCCACTATGTGTCCACCTACGGGAACAGGGGGCGGGGTCACCCGTACAAGTCATTGGGTAACCTCGGGCATTCTCCTTGCGTCAGAGAGGGGGCAGGGTCACCCGTGCATGTGACCGGTGGCCCCGCCCTCAGCTATAAAAGAGCTGTCACACCGAGAGAACGTCATTCGGCCGGGCGTCTCCCATAGAGGCGGTATCGTTCATAGCAGCGTTTTTTTTTTTCTCTGCATCGCTCGAGACAGGATTACATCATTGGAACCTTTTTTTTTTTTTCTTTTTTTCTTTTTAATAAAGGACTTGTCCCAAACTGTCTCCTGTGGGTTTTAACATTTTGACACTTTTTTTTTGTGAAATGGTAGGGTTACAATGTACCCTATTACCAATTCACATAAGGGGGGCTGGGATCTGGAGTTCCACTTTGTTAAAGGGGGCTTCCATATTCCGATAAGCCCCCCGCATGCAGACCCCCACAACCACCGGGCAAGGGTTGTGGGGATGAGGCCCTTGTCCCCATCAACATGGGGACATCCTCCCCATGTTGAGGGCATGTGGCCTGGTACGGTTCAGGAGGGGGCCTCACTCTCGTGCCCCCCTCTTTTCCTGCGAGCTGCCAGGTTGCGTGCTCGGATAAGGGTCTGGTGTGGATTTTTGGGAGGAACCCCACATCGTTTTTTTTTTAAATGGCGCAGAGTTCCCCTTAATATCCATACCAGACCTGAAGGGCCTGATATGGAATTTGAGGGACCCCACGTTTTTTTTTTCTTAATTTTGGTTTGGGGTTCCCCTTAATATTCATACCAGACCCAAAGGGCCTGGTAATGAACTAAGGGGGAACCCATGCCGTTTTTTCAATGACAATGACCGCGAGTAGTTTTAAATTACTTTTTTTCCTTTAAAAATTTCATTTTGTTCAGGGACTTTTCAAAGCATGGGAAACATGCGCTACTTTACAGGCATACTATAGACACCCCCCAGGTACGAAATTTACAGGAATATTTCACTTTTATTGTTTCGCTTTAAGCATCATTAAAATCACTGCTCCCGAAAAAACGGCAGTTTTTAAAACTTTGTTTTGCATTGATACATGTCCCCTGGGGCAGGACCCGGGTCCCCAAACACTTTTTAGGACAATAACTTGCATATTAACCTTTAAAATTAGCATTTTTGGTTTCTCCCATAGACTTTTAAAGGGTGTTCCGCGGCTTTTCGAATTTGCCGCGAACACCCCAAATTGTTCGGCGAATGGGCAAACAGCCAATGTTTGAGTCGACCTCATGTTCAACTCAAACAGATAGCCCATCCCTAGTAACAATGAATGTTTTATTATATATCCACAGTGGAAACCTCGGGATGATAATATTGATGTCAAAGAAGAGTATAAAGAGGAGGATGAGGAGTATGGAGTGATGGAGGAGTTATCAGAAGGACACAAGGATATGATGGAGCCACCTAATACCAGGAACCCACCAGAGAGATGTCCCCGTCCTCTGTATTCCCGGGATTCCACACAGGAAGGTCACACCATCCCTCCTTATTTAAAGGTTGGTGGGACGGAGCATCTAGATATTGACTTGTGGAGGGATGTGTGGATTTTATAGATGTGATGTCACAATAATAATTCCTATTGTTTACAGATGATATTCTCTGTCATTTTCTTGATTTAGAGTGGAGATCCAATCGATATAGAATTTGAGGTTAAAGCAGAAGAAGAAGAAGAGAGGTATGTGAGGGATGATCAGCAGTCTATGGAGGAGGATGGAATAACGGGGACATTTATAGAGGAGGACACTCCTACAGAGATCAGCACAGGTGGGTCATTAACACTAAATACATTCCTCCACCCATAAAATATAAGAAGAGGGACAGTGACAGCAGCCAGTGAGAGAAGAAGGGGGAATGGTGAATTCAGGAGACAGATGAATGAAGTGGGAATAATAAAGGAGAGATAAGTGGGAGGAAGGTAAGAAGAGATGAGCGACAGGCAGAATCAGAGGAAGGGGAAATGGGGGGAAGACAGAGGTAGGAGCAGAGAAAAGGAGGACAGCACCGATTAACTCTTACCTCCCAGACTAATTTTAAGTATTTGATACTGATGATGGACTCTCATTGGTTGCCTGCTACAGTGCTACCTACCTGCAGTCACCCTCATTCCTCCATGGATCTCCAGATGTTCTGCCAGATGACCACCAACGTTGCAGGGCTGCTATTCCTCCCTTTGTGTCAATCAGGTAGTTGGGGGGGGGGGGGGATCGGTAGGTGGGTGATCCGCCTCTCGTAGTCCCGCCCCCTCAGGACGGTAAGTAGTCTCTCCTCGGTCAGATCGCTCATTTGAGCCGCATCGTCCGATCTGCTCCCCTCTCCCCTCCATCAGATCCCAACCTCGTGTATCTCTGGAATACCGCCCGCCCCCCGACACACGTCATATCACTGAGGGAGGAGCTCCGCCTACCGAGATATCACCTGAACTCCGACTTCTCAGTAAAACACGCTGTAACAGCTGACATTGTCCGCTCTGCTTACTCTCACACAGCCCCGCCTCCTCCTGACCCCGCGCCTGTGAGACAGAATACATCCCAGCATTGGACCCGCGTTCTGTCTATTACAAGCCCGGGGTCAGGAGGAGGCGGGGCTGTGTGAGAGTGAGCAGAGCAAAGACAATGTCAGCTGTTACAGCATGTTTTACTGCTCTGCGATCCCGTGGCTTTCATCTTCCTATATGTTTTCTTCCAAATCGCGCTGGGAGAACGTCTCCCAATCAACCCCGCCCACTGGCAGTGCTCATCCCCCCCCTCTCCCAGTCAGCCCAGCTCTTCGCCAGCCCTTATTTTCCAATCGCAAAATGCGAGTAGGCGAGTGGAAAATTTGAGGGCTGCTCTATGTTGTACATTACATACTCCTGACCCCTGCACTATATATTCTATGTTGTACATCACATACTCCTGACCCCTGCACTATATATTCTATGTTGTACATTACATACTCCTGACCCCTGCACTATATACTCTATGGTGTACATTACATACTCCTGACCCCTGCACTATATATTCTATGTTGTACATTACATACTCCTGACCCCTGCACTATATACTCTATGGTGTACATTACATACTCCTGACCCCTGCACTATATACTCTATGTTGTACATTACATACTCCTGACCCCTGCACTATATACTCTATGGTGTACATTACATCATTCTGATACTATATAGTCCTATCTGTTGTATCTTATACAATATGTTGTACATTACATAGTCCTGACTTCTGCTCTCTCCCCTCTACCCACTGCTATATATACACATAATATGTATTCTCTTTTGTTACACCCATTTCCTACCAGCTGGACATTTTATATCTGATGATGTGATTGGAGCACAGACTTTTACATGGTGATAATAATGTGATAACATCTTCAAACTTTGCAACCTTAAAGCGGAGGTTCACCCAAACATACAACATTATTTTTAAAAAAACAGTGCACAATGCACATACTGAATCGGCAAACCATTTTAATTTTTTTAAATTAAATACCTTATTATTGCCATCTGAAAAGTGATTTCCGGTATTCCCCTCCCGCGGGAGTAGGCGTAGCTGATGCTTTCCCCGGCGCCGCAATGCGTTGTGGGACATATTTGCTAAATGAATAGTGGAGCGCCGTACCTTGAAATCTCGAGAGATTTCACTCGTGAAGTGACGCGTGACGTCGGTCACGTGACGAGGGCGTCTCTAATGGCGCCATTTTATAAACTGGGATTCAGGTTGTTGACGACGTTGCCATGACAACGGGGGCGGGAACTTTCTACGTCGCCGTCCATTGTGATGGCAACCCTCAGTGTTGACGGTGCACAGCACCGTCAACACTGAGCATGCGCGGGATCGAGCGGAGAATGCTGGGAAGACAGCATTCTCCGCAATCAGGAAGTAGGTGCTTGTGGGCTCCTATTGCCCACAAGCAAAATGGAAATGTCCCACGGAGGTTTTATAAGTCATCCTTGTGTCGGAAAACGGAATGGTGGCGGTTTGCACATTAGGAACAGTGAGTAAGCAATTGCAATGGTAATGATAATTTAATGGGGCAAAAAAAACAAAACGAAAAGCCGCGGAACCTCCGCTTTAAACAGAAAGTGATAATGAGGGAGGAGTCAATATCAAAATGATGGAGGTCTTCAGGATCAGTCCAGTCTTCATCGTGATTGTTCTCCCCCCATCCTAATCAACCAATCAGCTCATGTCTAGTAATAATCTTTGTATTTCTATTTTAGTAGATGGACGGGAGATGAGGAAAACCTCAGAGGATTGTCTCACTTTGTCTCCAGACTGTAAAGTAGAAGATGAGGACATCACACAGTATAGTCCAGGAGAAAACCCGACTACCTCAAATGTCCATCCGGCACCACACAGTGTAGATGGACCATCGTATTCCTCTTATCCTGAGGAACCTCAGACTGTGCGGGACGGTGCCGGACCATCGTCTTCCTCTTATCCTGAGGAACCTCAGACTGTGCGGGACGGTGCCGGACCATCGTATTCCTCTTATCCTGAGGAACCTCAGACTGTGCGGGACGGTGCCGGACCATCGTATTCCTCTTATCCTGAGGAACCTCAGACTGTGCGGGACGGTGCCGGGCCATCGTATTCCTCTTATCCTGAGGAACCTCAGACTGTGCGGGACGGTGCCGGACCATCGTATTCCTCTTATCCTGAGGAACCTCAGACTGTGCGGGACGGTGCCGGACCATCGTATTCCTCTTATCCTGAGGAACCTCAGACTGTGCGGGACGGTGCCGGACCATCGTATTCCTCTTATCCTGAGGAACCTCAGACTGTGCGGGACGGTGCCGGACCATCGTATTCCTCTTATCCTGAGGAACCTCAGACTGTGCGGGACGGTGCCGGACCATCGTATTCCTCTTATCCTGAGGAACCTCAGACTGTGCGGGACGGTGCCGGACCATCGTATTCCTCTTATCCTGAGGAACCTCAGACTGTGCGGGACGGTGCCGGACCATCGTATTCCTCTTATCCTGAGGAACCTCAGACTGTGCGGGACGGTGCCGGACCATCGTATTCCTCTTATCCTGAGGAACCTCAGACTGTGCGGGACGGTGCCGGACCATCGTATTCCTCTTATCCTGAGGAACCTCAGACTGTGCGGGACGGTGCCGGACCATCGTATTCCTCTTATCCTGAGGAACCTCAGACTGTGCGGGACGGTGCCGGACCATCGTATTCCTCTTATCCTGAGGAACCTCAGACTGTGCGGGACGGTGCCGGACCATCGTATTCCTCTTATCCTGAGGAACCTCAGACTGTGCGGGACGGTGCCGGACCATCGTATTCCTCTTATCCTGAGGAACCTCAGACTGTGCGGGACGGTGCCGGACCATCGTATTCCTCTTATCCTGAGGAACCTCAGACTGTGCGGGACGGTGCCGGACCATCGTATTCCTCTTATCCTGAGGAACCTCAGACTGTGCGGGACGGTGCCGGACCATCGTATTCCTCTTATCCTGAGGAACCTCAGACTGTGCGGGACGGTGCCGGACCATCGTATTCCTCTTATCTCGAGGAACCTCAGACTGTGCGGGACGGTGCCGGACCATCGTATTCCTCTTATCCCGAGGAACCTCAGACTGTGCGGGACGGTGCCGGACCATCGTATTCCTCTTATCCCGAGGAACCTCAGACTGTGCGGGACGGTGCCGGACCATCGTATTCCTCTTATCCTGAGGAACCTCAGACTGTGCGGGACGGTGCCGGACCATCGTATTCCTCTTATCCTGAGGAACCTCAAACTGTGCGGGACGGTGCCGGACCATCGTATTCCTCTTATCCTGAGGAACCTCAGACTGTGCGGGACGGTGCCGGATTATCGTATTCCTCTTATCCCGAGGAACCTCAGACTGTGAGGGACGGTGCCGTCCTTCCAAAAAAGAAGAGCTTTTCCTGTACTGAGTGTGGGAAGTGTTTCCGTTATAAATCTGAACTTAACGTGCATAAAAGATCTCACACAGGAGAGAAGCCGTATTCCTGTCCTGAGTGCGGGAAATGGTTTTCAGTGAAGTCATGTCTTTCCAAACATCAGAGATTGCACACGGGGGAGAAGCCGTATTCCTGTCCTGAGTGCGGGAAATGTTTTTTAGATAAGTCCATTCTTTACACACATCAGAGATCTCACACAGGGGAGAAGCCGTATTCCTGCCCTGAGTGCGGGAAATGTTTTTCACGGAAGCTCCATCTTTACACACATCAGAGATCTCACACAGGGGAGAAGCCGTATTCCTGTCCTGAGTGCGGGAAGTGTTTTTCAGATAAGTCCAGTCTTTACAAACATCAGAGATATCACACGGGGGAGAAGCCATATTCCTGCCCGGAGTGCGGGAAATGTTTTGCACAGAAGCCCCATCTTTACACACATCAGAGATCTCACACGGGGGAGAAGCCGTATTCCTGTCCTGAGTGCGGGAAATGTTTTTCACAGAAGTCCAGTCTTCACACACATCAGAGATCTCACACGGGGGAGAAGCCGTATTCCTGTCCTGAGTGTGGGAAATGTTTTGCACAGATGTCCAGTCTTTACACACATCAGAGATCTCATACGAGGGAGAAGCCGTATTCCTGTCCTGAGTGAGGGAATTGTTCCTCACTGAAGTCCTGTCTTCCTGTACATCAGGGATCCCACACAACCCTTGAGGTGTATTAGTGCCTTGAGTGCGGGAAATGTCTTGTATATGAATGTTGCTCTCATGTGGGGAAGAAGCACACCCTGATATACACCTCAGATATACTCCATGGCTGATCTTCATCATGTAAGAAACAGTTCATAAGGAGATCAGAGATCACCAAAGACATGGATGAAGTGTTGTACCGTGTTGGCCATTGATAGCAGTAGAAAAATAAAAATGGAGTCATTACCTGAGTACATTTTGTGGTGGAAGATTTCACAAACACTTAGAGGTCTGCTTAATATAAAAATAGTTGAATGAATGTGAGCGGCCATGATGAATATTGGATGTATTTTATTTCATACACTGATTTCCTTGGCTCCATCTAGTGGCCATAAAGCGTTATTGTGCTATTTTTACTGATTGAGGAATTTAATGAAAAATACCGTTTTATGGCCACTAGATGGAGCTGACAACAGAGGCGGCTCTCCAATTAGGCCAATTAGGCGATCGCCTTAGGCCTCGCGATCACAGCAGAATTTGCCTGATATGTGTAAGCGGGTGCTGCGCGGATCCCCTTCCCGCTTGCTCTCCCAGCCGGCCGCCACCTGCAAATGACAGGAGCGGTTCGAGAAGGAGACCTCCTTCATTCCCCCTGCTCGAGCCGCCGCTGAAGAACTGGATGTCTCTCTCTCTCTGTGCTCCCTGACCATTCCCCTCTTTCTCTTCCCTCCTATCAGAGGAGAGCAGAGCAGCAGAAGATCAGAGCGACAGTGTCTGTGTGGAGAGAGAGAGAGAAGCTGCTGCGGGCTCTTCTTCCCCCCTCCCCTCTCCTCCTCTCATCACTGTACTCATTTTTTCTTCCCCCTCATTCTTATTGGGCAGGGGAAAAAAACACTAAAATGAAGCAGAGAGGAGGATTTTGGGAAATGTAGTCCCGAGGGCTGGACATGCAATACTAAGGGGGATAAACTGCAGCCCCAGCATGCCCAGCTGAAGAGGAGGGAGAGGGAGCCAGGAGCCTGGGAGAACTTTTGGGGAAGTGCACCCAGGACTCCATCAGAGAGAGATAATCCCACTGCACTGCACCACCAGAGAGAAATCCACACAGCCTAGCACCATCCCTTCTGAAGACGAAAGCCATGAAGTTATTTCTAGAATACAGATCTGGGCACTATCCAGCGGAGTCGCCACAGGCAACCCAGAATGAGCTAATTCCTGATTGGAGGAACCATTGTTGCTGTATCCCCGGGTCTGGTAAGAGGGCCGATCGGCCATTATCTACTGCCATCCATAGGAACTGCCCACCCTGTTATTCTTTGGCCCTAATACTGCCTGCAGGCCCTTTTCACAGCTGCAATGTGCACCAGCAAATAAAAAGATGAAGATTTAGGACTTAGCAATGTTTGACATCAGATGTGATTTGTACCACATTGCAGTGCAAATCACATGCGATCTCTGTGCGATGCGATTTCAGTCATACAGATAGCATGGCTGAATTCGCATTGCATTTGGACCAAACTTTCACAGGACCATTTTTTGGTCTGCACCAGAATAGGAACGCGTGGGTGTTCACACCCATGCGATCCGATTCCTGTCCGAATTTGCAGTTCGCACTGCGATATGCAAACTGATTTGGGAGTGTCATTAACTTTTAACTGACACTCCCAGCAGTTCGCATAAGGCAGTGTGAACTGCCACCAGGAGACATGCGATGCAAGAACCCACAGTGGTTTCGCAGGGTTTCCACATCGCTGCAGTGTGAACCAGCACTTAGGCTCGGCTCACACTGGTGCAATGCGAGAACCTTGCGAATCCACTGTGGGTTCCTGCATTGCACCTGACTCGCAGGCGGTTCACACTGCCTTATGCAAACCGCTGGGAGTGTCAATACAAAGTTAATGACACCCCAGATCGGTTCACATATTGCTGTGCAAACTGTCAATTCAGACATGAATCAGATCGCAGAGGTGTGAACACCCATGTAATCCGATTCTGGTGCGGACCAAAAAAGGGTCCTGCATGACCTTGGTCCAAATGCGATGCAAATTCAGCCATACAATCTGTATGGCAGAAATTGTGTAGCAAAGATTTCACATGTGATTTGCACTGCAGTGTGGTGCGAATCACTTGTGAGGTTGCACAGCACACTGGTGTGAACCGAGCCTAAAGACTGCCCTATAACTGTAGTGGCCCCAGGGCTATGGCAGGCACTACCATATGGCGGCTTAAGCAGCCACCTCAGGGCACCAGGATAGGGGGGCAGGAAAATCCTAATCCCCAGCCACTTGCTGGGGATTCTGATTTTTACAGTGCTGAATGAATTATTTTTTTTTTTTTTACACACTCCCAGCCCCTATAGCAGCTAGGAGTGTGTGCACTTTAGTAAAGCTGACTGCCGCCTTTCATGTGGAAGTGTTACAAGTGGCTGTGAAGCCACCTATCACTTCCACCACTGCCACAATGTGTAACCCCCTTCACCATGTTTACCGGGCACCACTGTCCCACCTGCGGGCCCGCTGCTGTCATGGTGGGTGGCACTGGGAAGGATGGCGGTAGTTTAGCAGACCTTCGTCCGCTCAAGCTCCTGAGCAGGGCAGAGGAAACTACAACTCTGGTGAGCCTGCATTTATGGACACTGGTGAGGCTGCATTGATGGACACTGATGAGGCTGCACTGATGGGCACTGTTGAGGCGGCACTGGTGAGGCTGCATTGAAAAACCAGGTGGGCATGGATGAGCTGATTCTGTGGTTCAATGGGCCACTGCACAGGCTGCCAGCCCTCCCCTGTATGACGTCACTTCTTGGACCAGGGATAACTAAACAAAAATCCTTGCACCGGCCCTGCACAGGTTGTTGTTGCCATTTAAAGGGAGATCCCACCTTGTCTCATTGCTATTCCGTTTAAAGTTGTGTTGCTAAATATTGATTTACCTATTCTCGTATTTATTTTTCTGCTATTGATATAGATCTGCTTTTATAGATATATTTGTTTACCTTTATAACCTGAGGGAAGTTCTACTCTGCTTTGTGAACTCCACTTTTAGTCATGTATGCAAGTTCCTAATTCTAGATAAATAGTGTCTACCACTAAGCACGTGTGTAATTGTTTATAGCCTATATCCTACAGTAAGGTGAAATGTACTATGCGCTACGTGTGTCTGTAGTGATTCAATCAGCCAGGTGTGTCAGAGGGGCTGAGGGTGTTCTTGGAGTTGAGGCGCAGAACAGGGAACCCAAAATTACCAAGCGACTCCTTCAGGGGTAGTGCGACACACATTACCCCAGTTTTGATTGACAGGGGACCTTAACACTGCTGTGCTCAGAGCCGTGTCTCACTTAAGCGTGGCAAACATCTGATCTGCAGCACATTACTTTGGAGGTCACAGCACATCTTAATGCCGCTGTGTGCAGGCAACGTTAAGAGCCCTGTTACCCTCACATCTCGCGTAACCTAAGACTCCTGATGTTCTGCCTGCCAGCCAATGAGGAGTGATGTTGCATCTGCGCACGTCACTTTTTCCATCCAACATGCAAGCATCTCAATCTCGGAAGGCCTGCTGCATAGTTCAAGGGGATCAGTGGGGCCTCATGTCTAAGTTTTGCCTAAAGCCTCACAAAGCCTAGAGCCGCCTCTGGCTGACAATCATAGGAAATCACTGTGTTATATTCTAGCAATATGTGTAACAGCTGAATGAATTTCCTATAAGTAGAGCCCTCAGTTTGCTCTGTCAGACATGATTTCATACTAATACCTGAGATCATACTCATACACTTATCAGTACAGCAGATATTGGGGGATAGAAGGTAAAGTCTATGGAAGCCTCACCTTGTAATACAACCCATTCAGTATAAAATAGAAATGAAAGGCAAAAAATTTGTGTATAGATATAAAATATATTATAACTACTTTTCTCCCCTTTTTTGTAAGTCATCACATTCCCTCTGTTCTCAGCTGCATAAGAGTTGGGATAGGAGAAACAGCAACACACCGGTCTTCCCAGGGGGAGGTTGTAAGCACAAGTCTGATCATTGGAGGAGAGAAGGTTGACTTCCAAGCTCAGCACAGCCAGCAAACTGACCATGTTGTGCTCTCTTGCCTAGTGTGGTCAGCTCTTAACCAGAAAGTAGAGGGGTTGGCAGGATCACCAGGGATTTCACACAAAGGAAGCAATACAAAGAGAACAGGAGACTTCTTCATACCAGTACATGGGACAGCAGACACAGATCAGGAAGAGGAAATGTTGGACTTATATATTCTTTACCCAGTTTAGCCTTGGGAAGGTTTTACCCCCCTCCCTTCATGACCAGCCCAGGCCATTGTTTGCTATTCAACACTGCGCTACTTTACCTGGTAATTGCTCAGTCATGTGACGCTGTACACAAATGACATTTATATTTTTGTTTCACACCAATAGAGATTTATTTTGGTGTTTTTTGATCACCTCTGCGTTCTTTTATTTTTTATTATATAAACAAAAAACGATAAAAAATTAAAAACAAAAACAATATTTTTACTTTCCGCTATAAAACATCCAACAGAAAAATAAAAACATAGAATTTCTTCATACATTTTGGTCAAAATATATTCTGCTCCATGTCTTTGGTAAAAAATCCCAATAAGTGGATATTGACTGGTCTGTGTGAAAGTTATAATGTCTACAAACTATGGAATATATTGGAATTTTTTTTTATTTTATTTGTTTATTCCACTAATGGTGGTGATCAGCGACTTCTAATGGGACTGCCAAAGTGTGACGGACAATCTGACCTGACACTAACTGACGCTGGGGGGGGGGGAACTGACACTCACTGACATCACCAGTGACACCAATACAGAGATCAGTGATAATACTATATACTGTCACTGTACTAATGACACCGGCTGGGAACTGACATCACCAGTGACACCAATACAGAGATCAGTGATAATACTGTGATGGATCAGGTAAAATGCCCATTTTCTATGCATATTTTCTATACTATAAAGTCTATATTTGTCCTGTATATAAACTGCTTTTATATTCCTTGCTCAAAATGGCCGCTAGTAGCACCCCCTCCCATTGAGTGAAGAATGTAACTAAAAGATGGCGCTTCCACCCAGGACTACACCCTATCTGATGACTCTCAGATCCTGGAGGAAGTTCACCTTACATGGACACAACCAATCAGAAGCTACGAGTATCTAGATAACGTTATGCTAATGATACATTTGCTTACACCATTAGTCGCTCACCTATAAAACCCCCCATGTATCCGGAACCAATAAAGAGAGTATCATTAATCTGAGTCTCAGTGTGGTCCTTTTCTCGTGCATGCACTACATCATATAGGCCTAATCAGGACGGGAGCAGATACTCACCAGACGATTAGTCTGATCCATATCAGCTGGCGCCCTAGCGTGGGGCCCCGGGTTAGGAACCAACACGGACGGGCTGGAGACTGATCACCTCCAGAGTACGGTAAGACATACCTTTCAGTACCTTACCAGTACGTGACCCATCTCCGTTGTTGGTCTATCTCTGTGTCTGATGTGGCTGCCGGCGGTCACCAGAGACAGGTAATTGCTTGCCCTGGGTCTAATTTGTATCGAACCTGTACCTGAGTATCTGCAGCCCAGTTTTGTGTTTGTGTAAATGTGCCATCTGGTCTCGGAGAGAGTGAGAACCTGAGGGGGAGTGCTGTGCAGAGGGTATTGAATTGACATGGGAACTCCTCGTTCACGGCAGAGCGTTGTGTGCGCGTCGTGAGAGGAGGTGTCGGGTGCGCGTCACGGGTGGTGACGGCGCGGAGACTCTGTGGGGGCCCCTCTTCTCGGAACATATCTCTCTCTCTAAACAGTGAATTGGATGTGACCTGGCACACACACTATAGCACACATGGCGACCTCCATCCCTAAATTAATTTGTAGAAAAGGAGAGCTGTGAGACTTTGAGTGAGGCAACCGCCATGACTATTGTATAACCGATGTATTACAGGTCTGCCCACCACATTCTACCCCCATACCTTACTTATACTTAATCAAGAGACCACACATTGATGTTTGGAGTAAAACATGGCCGTAGCAGCCTCCTTTATTTTTTTTAACTGTTCCATCAGTTATCAAAAAACTTTAACCATCAAAACACATAAACCCAGAACATATCCGAAATATTGCCTCCTAGTGTTGGTCTTTGCAGGAACCTCAAAATTACCATAATCATATTAACCCGATATTAGTCACCATACTAATATCGTATTACCACGTGACACTGCGGTACCTTAAAAATGGTCATAGGCCTCAAGCCGATCAGCTACTCAGAGACGACCACTGACCGCAGTGCCCCCATTATCCAACTCATCCAGCTAAACTCCTGTTAGCTGGAATCCACCCTCAGAACCCATACCACTGATAGGTCCTGACCACTTCCTTTTTTAGGTACTTCCTTCTCCCGCAAAGACCAAACACCCACCACAGCACCCAAGGGAAAACACCTTTACCCTTTGGTGCCCCTCCAAACCCTAAGGGCTCGTTGGATCCCATCCTGCAAACCCAAAGTCCATAAGTCAGTCCCCACATCGTTCAGGTGGACCCCATCCCTCCGTAGATACCGCCATGTATCCACCTCCAGCTCGAAATGTCGAACCACCAACCCCCCGTTCCATACCACAAACCTGCCCATGTCCCGGTTAATTTTTTCTCCGAGCCCTATTGATGCCATCCACGGACCTTGCCCCCCTCCACTCTGACCGTGCCACCATGTCTAACCAGACAATGATCATGTCCGTCAATGACATCCTGAGCCGAATGAAATCAAATTTCATATCTCTTAAACTTCTAACATGGACCTAAAGCCCAGGTCATTGCCACCTACATGCAGTACCAAAACGTCAGGTGGCCTGTCCAAACGAGCAAAACGGTGCACCTCCGGAACCATCCTACTCCACCACATTCCTGGAACTCCCAGCCAGCGGACACACACCTCCGGTCTTGGGAATCCCAACAGCCGACCCTCATATCGACGCCAGCCCTCTTAGCCCCCCAGAACACAAACAAATGGCCCAGTATCCAGACCAAAGCTTGCGTCTCACCTGAAAGTAGACGAAGAACAATAACCCCCATGAGAAAATTCCCAAAAACCCAACCTGTACAACTCAGCAGCCCGAATATAACACCCCGGGCATGCCCCCAAAATTACTCACGCCCCACTATTAGCTGGGGGCGACCGTACAGCCGGAACCTCCTGGCTTCCCACCGGCCTAACCTCATTAACAGCTTCCTTGTCTATCCCACATCTGGCCGCCTCTGTAGCTGCCCCTATCCTAAAGGAGTGAGAGGAAAAAACTCTGTCATGATCAGTGTCATTGCCTGGGTCACCTGCTGGTGGTGCTATTGCTTTCAGCACCAAAGGGTGCAGTTCTTGTGGCCACCAGCGGGTGTCTCCCATTTGTCTGGAGCCGAAATCATCTCCTGCAATCAGGCGTCACCTGAGACTGATTGCAGGAGGTGTGTATAAATACCCAGCAGACACTAAAGCATTTGCTCTGGTATTGTCTTGGAACCCAGACCTGTATGCCTGAACCTGAACCTGAACCTGAACCTGAACCTGAACCTGAACCTGAACCTGAACCTGAACCTGAACCTGAACCTGAACCTGAACCTGAACCTGAACCTTGTGACCTGTTATCTGTTACCTTGTATCCTGTGTTCCTGAACCCTGCATCCATCCCTGGACCCCTGTCTTGCAGACTCATCCCTTCCTCCTGTTGTCCCTTCCGGCTCCCTGTTCAATCGGACTGATCTCTCGTGTATGACCCTGGCTTGATTACATTTACGCTTTAATCTCTAAACTGTATTCACGTTGGTGTAGGGAGTTGTTTTGTGTGTCACTGTGGTTGTTTGCTGGTTGCCTTTATTGTTTTAGGAATTATCCTTTCAATAAACTCATATATATATTTACTTACCTTGTGCCTAATTCCTTTAGTGCAGCCCACTGATCTGCGTACCCTGTGCTGGATGCCGTGTTAGGCATCCGTGACAGAATACCAGAGCCATTCAAGCAGATCGGCTGCACTTGGGAATTGGGTCTGGGCACTGCTATTGCTTTAAAAATGCAGCTTGAAGATATTCTGTATTTTTCGCTACTAGCAACAGAGGACAGGGAGTTTTGTTCTCAAACATTAAGTGAACACACTAGAGAGCAGTTGTTGGAATGCATCCGCATAGCCCATGTTTTTGTGGATCTGGGCAGTTTTGTGTTTGAGGATGTGCAAGATCTGATCTGTATCTGTACAGAGTTGGCCCTGTCTGATGCCTCCATGCTTTAGTGCAGCTCAGGTAGAGTCCTTGGTGTGGCTGTTGGAAGATGACTCAGTCTTTTTCCTTGAGCAGTACTCAACTTGTCCTACACAGGTGCTTGCAGCATGTATTGAGTCAGTGCAGTCTCTGGTCAGACAAGCAGTATGCAAACCTAACTTTGTGCAATCATTACTACAGGCCTGGTCAAGTTTATTGTACTCAGCCCCTGTCGGTTCCCTGCCACCCATTCCTGTGTCTAGACACCAGCCTGCTGGGATGTCTGCGTCTCCTTTACTCCCAACTACCACAGTGGCCAACCAATACACCCTCCTACCTATGAAGTACCAGTACCCTGTTTCCCCCTGCTGCACTTACCCTGCCTTTAACCCTCCTGCTTCGTCTCGGCTGCCTCCATCAGTTCCCCTAAGACCCCCTTCAAAATCCGCACCCTCTGCTTCACCATCCTTCCGCTCTTCGCCTCTACCAGCTGCATCCACCACCTACAGCCCTGTATACATATACAAATCTTCGGTGGCTAAACCAAAGAAAAAACGGAAGTTCTTTCCAACTCACACGATCCTGACTGTAACCCAGCCTGTTTCCACACCAGCCGACCTGTTGCAGCCTGTCTCCGCACCAGCCGACCTGTTGCAGCCTGTCTCCGCACCAGCCGACCTGTTGCAGCCTGTCTCCGCACCAGCCGACCTGTTGCAGCCTGTCTCTGCACCAGCCGACCTGTTGCAGCCTGTCTCTGCACCAGCCGACCTGTTGCAGCCTGTCTCCGCACCAGCCGACCTGTTTCAGCCTGTTTCCGCACCAGCCGACCTGTTCCAGCCTGTTTCCGCACCAGCCAACCTGTTTCAGCCTGTTTCCGCACCAGCCAACCTGTTTCAGCCTGTTTCCGCACCAGCCAACCTGTTTCAGCCTGTTTCCACACCAGCCAACCTGTTTCAGCCTGTTTCCACACCAGCCAACCTGTTTCAGCCTGTTTCCACACCAGCCAACCTGTTTCAGCCTGTTTCCACACCAGCCAACCTGTTTCAGCCTGTTTCCACACCAGCCAACCTGTTTCAGCCTGTTTCCACACCAGCCAACCTGTTCCAGCCTGTTTCCACACCAGCCAACCTGTTCCAGCCTGTTTCCACACCAGCCAACCTGTTCCAGCCTGTTTCCACACCAGCCAACCTGTTCCAGCCTGTTTCCACACCAGCCAACCTGTTCCAGCCTGTTTCCACACCAGCCAACCTGTTTCAGCCTGTTTCCACACCAGCCAACCTGTTTCAGCCTGTTTCCACACCAGCCAACCTGTTTCAGCCTGTTTCCACACCAGCCAACCTGTTTCAGCCTGTTTCCACACCAGCCAACCTGTTCCAGCCTGTTTCCACACCAGCCAACCTGTTCCAGCCTGTTTCCACACCAGCCAACCTGTTCCAGCCTGTTTCCACACCAGCCAACCTGTTCCAGCCTGTTTCCACACCAGCCAACCTGTTCCAGCCTGTTTCCACACCAGCCAACCTGTTCCAGCCTGTTTCCACACCAGCCAACCTGTTCCAGCCTGTTTCCACACCAGCCAACCTGTTCCAGCCTGTTTCCACACCAGCCAACCTGTTTCAGCCTGTTTCCACACCAGCCAACCTGTTTCAGCCTGTTTCCACACCAGCCAACCTGTTCCAGCCTGTTTCCACACCAGCCAACCTGTTTCAGCCTGTTTCCACACCAGCCAACCTGTTTCAGCCTGTTTCCACACCAGCCAACCTGTTCCAGCCTGTTTCCACACCAGCCAACCTGTTCCAGCCTGTTTCCACACCAGCCAACCTGTTCCAGCCTGTTTCCACACCAGCCAACCTGTTCCAGCCTGTTTCCACACCAGCCAACCTGTTCCAGCCTGTTTCCACACCAGCCAACCTGTTTCAGCCTGTTTCCACACCAGCCAACCTGTTTCAGCCTGTTTCCACACCAGCCAACCTGTTTCAGCCTGTTTCCACACCAGCCAACCTGTTTCAGCCTGTTTCCACACCAGCCAACCTGTTTCAGCCTGTTTCCACACCAGCCAACCTGTTTCAGCCTGTTTCCACACCAGCCAACCTGTTTCAGCCTGTTTCCACACCAGCCAACCTGTTTCAGCCTGTTTCCACACCAGCCAACCTGTTTCAGCCTGTTTCCACACCAGCCAACCTGTTTCAGCCTGTTTCCACACCAGCCAACCTGTTTCAGCCTGTTTCCACACCAGCCAACCTGTTCCAGCCTGGATTTTCGGTGCCCGTCACCCAGCCTGACGTTTTGGTGCCCGTCTTTCAGCCCGCTGAACCAGTGCCTGCCATCTGGCTTGCTGAACTTCTGCCCGGTGGCCAGCTTGAAGACCCAGCGCCATTTGCCCAGCCCGCTGACATGGTGCCTGCTAAACCAGTTCTCGATGCCCGGCTTGCCGCTGATTTTGCCCTGCTTGATTCCCAGCCTGACTGTGATGCCCTTGTGTTGTTCGCCTCCGTTAGGTTCATGCACATTGCCCTGCCTGTTTTCATTTCCAGATCCCAACTTCCAGACCCTGGTGGTGGGGTGCGTGTTCCATTGCCGGACTCAGGTGCCACGCCTCCCAGTAAGTTTAAGGACTCTGGCCGGAGGAGCACAAGTAGTCCGCAGACACAGGGGAGACTTTTTGGGACCTTTCCGCACCTACCAGCACTGCCAGATCAAGGGCAGAATGGAGCGTCCGGAGGCCACTCCTTGGGAGGGGGAACTGTCATGATCAGTGTCATTGCCTGGGTCACCTGCTGGTGGTGCTATTGCTTTCAGCACCAAAGGGTGCAGTTCTGGTGGCCACCAGCGGGTGTCTCCCATTTGTCTGGAGCCTAAATCATCTCCTGCAATCCGGCGTCACCTGAGACTGATTGCAGGAGGTGTGTATAAATACCCAGCAGACACTAAAGCATTTGCTCTGGTATTGTCTTGGAACCCAGACCTGTATGCCTGAACCTGAACCTTGTGACCTGTTATCTGTTACCTTGTATTCCTGAACCCTGCATCCATCCCTGGACCCCTGTCTTGCAGACTCATCCCTTCCTCCTGTTGTCCCTTCCGGCTCCCTGTTCAATCGGACTGATCTCTCGTGTATGACCCTGGCTTGATTACATTTACGCTTTAATCTCTAAACTGTATTCACGTTGGTGTAGGGAGTTGTTTTGTGTGTCACTGTGGTTGTTTGCTGGTTGCCTTTATTGTTTTAGGAATTATCCTTTCAATAAACTCATATATATATTTACTTACCTTGTGCCTAGTTCCTTTAGTGCAGCCCACTGATCTGCGTACCCTGTGCTGGATGCCGTGTTAGGCATCCGTGACAAACTCCTTATCACGGATTCCCAACGCCCGAAGGCACTTTCGGAATACCGTAATAAACTGATATCTTGAAAGTTAGGGTCCCGTCCTTATGCATCAAAAAGAAACCACACTGGGCGGGCGAACCTCCCAATACCCCTTAACAGCCCCTACAGGGCATACCATAGAACCTGGAACCGGAAAACCTGTACCAACTTACCTCTGCCCACCTGGTCCGTCGTAGACTTTCTAAGCGCCAATGACACCCCGGCCTCCGTCCAAACCACATCGCAAGCCAGCAACCCCCCGTGCACCGCTTTGGACGGGCTGACCAACCCCCCTATCCGGAATGCTCCAAAGAACGCCAATGAGAAGGACAGCACCAATAATAATATTAATCGTATCAATATACTATTTCCTATAGCAACCCACGTGACACTGCGGAACCTTAAATGGTCATAGGCCTAAAGCCGACCAGCTGCTCAGAGACGACCACTGACCGCAGTGCCCCTATTATCAAACTCTTCCAGCTAAACTCCTGTTAGCTGGAATACCCTCTCAGAACCCATACCACCGATAGGTCCTGACCACTTGCTTTTTGAGGAACTCCATTCGTAACCTTGTGGTACCTTAAATGGTCATAGGCCTCAAGCCGACCAGCTGCTAAGAGACGACCACTGACCGCAGTGCCCCCATTATCAAAACTCTTCCAGCTAAACTCCTGTTAGCTTGAATACCCTCTCAGAACCCAGACCACCGATAGGTCCTGACCATTTGCTTTTTGAGGAACTCCATTCGTAACCTTGTGGTACCTTAAATGGTCATAGGCCTCAAGCCGACCAGCTGCTCAGAGACGACCACTGACCACCGTGCCCCCATTATCAAACTCTTCCAGCTAAACTCCTGTTAGCTGGAATACCCTCTCAGAACCCATACCACCGATAGGTCCCGACCACTTGCTTTTTTGAGGAACTTCATTCTCCCCCAAAGACCAAAACACCCTGGTGCCAACTCTCGTAACCTGTCCCACTGACAGCGAGACAGCGCATAAGCTATGACATTGTCCCCCCCCGGCAGGTGTACCGCATACACAAACACATTGAGCTGCAATCATCTCAACACCAGATGGCGCAGCAGCCGCACCACAGGGGGGGGGGAGGATGCCAACACCTTGTTAATGACCTGCACCACCCCCAGGTTGTCCCAGCGAAACCGCACCTCTAAGTCTCTGAAACAAACCCCCCACAGTCCCACCGCCAGTACCACCGGGAACCGTTCCAGCAGGACCAAGTTCTTGGTAAAAACCAGCATCAATCCATGCCTGAGACCAGGGGCCCGCACTCCACTTTCCCTGAAAGAAAGCCCCAAAACCTGACCCCCCAGCTGCATCCGTGTACAGTTCGAAACAAAATTGCTAATTGGGCCGGACCTCCCTACCGCCCTCCCATTGAAGGACTCCAGAAATGAATGCCAAACTTGCAAGTCAGCCTTGTGTTCCATGCCCAAACTCACAAATGTGTGGGAGACCATACCCCAGCCATGCCAGCCGACAGCCGTCGGCAGAACACCCTGCCTATTGGCAGGATGCGGCACGCGAAATTGAGTTTTCCCAGCAGCGACTGCAACACCCTAAGCTGCACCTTACTCAGCCCCACCATAACTCTCAGCTCCCCCTTGAGAGCCTCCAACTTGTCCAATGGTAGGCGGCACTCCATGGCCTCCGAATCCAGGACAACGCCCAAAAATATGATAGCCGTGCGAGGTCCCTCAGTTTTCCCAGGCGCCAAAGGGATCCCAAACTGCTCCGCAATGTGCTCCAAGGTGGCCAGGAGCACCGCGCAGATCCTGGATGAGGCCGGACCCTCACACAGAAAATCGTCCCAAGTAGTGAATAATTGAACTCACCCCGACACATCCCTGCCAACCCATTCCACAAATGAGCCGAACTGTTCGAACAATGCGCACGATATGGAGCATCCCATAGGTAAACCCTTATCCACATAGAACGCATTGTCCCAATGACATCCCCAGGAGGTTAGAGCTATCAGGGTGAACCGGCAATAATCTAAACGCCGCCTCTATGTCGGCTTTTGCCATCAACGCCCCCTGCCCGTACCGGCGAACCCAGCCCACTGCAGCATCAAAGCAAGTGTAACTAACTGTACATGCTTCCGGGTCAATCGCGTCATTGACCGACCCACCCTTCGGAAAAGACAGGTGGTGAATGAGGCGGAACTTGTTGGGCTCCCTCTTGGGGACAACCCCGAGCGGGGAGACCACCAAATTCTCCAAAGGGGGAAAGGGAAAGGACCGCCCATGCGGCCTAAAGTAACCTCCTTGAGCAGTTTCTCTGCGACCGTAGCAGGCTGCTGCATGGCCGACCGCAAATTGCACGCAATCGGGGGGATAACCTGCAAGGAACATGTAATGTGAAACCCCTCTGAAAAAAACCCCGATCCAACAATCCGGCCGCCCTCCTGTCCGGATACTGACCGAGAAACAGCCCCCTCCTTTCCACCATCACCGGAGTCCTCCCTTTTTGTGCCCAGCGTCTCCGGCACGACCCTCCTGAAAAAACTGACTAGGAGCCCTCGGCGAGGTCATCCACCGCATCCATAAGCTGATGTCCTTATTATCCCACAGTAGATCTGGCCGCACTGCTCTCCTCTGTCTGAACTGTTCGTCATATCGGAGCCACTCCGTGCCCCCGTACACCCTGTAGGCCTCTCCAATGGAGTCCTGCTAGCCAAATAGTGCTGAACAGTGCTCCAGATTCTTCTATCCTATAACACTGGCCATGACAGATTTGCAAACGTCCGTGGGATAAGCCTGTATCTCCTCATCCTCCTTTTTAGAATCATCTGGCTTAACCCTGTCCAGGTGAAACTTTTCAATGGTAACAGTGAGAACATCTCCACATACTCACCTTTCCATATCTTCTCCCTCACTTCAGGTTTCAGGTGTGCTCCCAGCGGTGCCTCATAACACACATACACCTCACATTTTGCAGCATCAGCCAACCTAAACATATCCTGCCGTGCCGCCTGTTCCACCGCGCTACCCATCTGTGTGGCCCCCAAAGCCATGGTAGCCACCCCTACCGATACCCCCCACCGCAGTAGTCGACGCAGGTGGAAACCGGTGCTACCACCACAGTCATGGGCCCTGCCGGCAGAACCCACGCCACTGCCAGGCCGACCTGCCCACCATCCCCCCCCTCTCAAATTGGCTGACCAAGGACTTGATACCCTCAAGAAAAAAAACCTGCAGCCCATCCAGCCGTGCACCTCCCCCATCAGGGACCGTAACCCCCCCCAGCCTGCCCACTACCTGGATCCAGCACCTGCACCGCTAAACCCTCACCCCCAGCAGGCCTAACCACCTGGCCACCACCCCCAGTATGGCCCCCAGAATAAGTAAGTAAAAATGACTTACCGGGCTGCCTGGAAGAAATCCCACCAGCCGATCGACTCGACTCCACCGCTGCCACCGACCGTCCGGGTCTCCGATCCTCCTCCGAGCTGCACACTTCCCCCTCCGACGGCACACCAGACTGCTCCTCACCACCAGAAGAAAGCTCACCAGGCGACTTGTCCCTGGAAGCCGAGGGTCCTGCACCCGATCGATCCATCCTCCGCGCACCAGACCCGCACACCGATCGTTTAGCCGACTTGCCACCACGCTGTTCCCCAGCACCGCCATCATCTCTCTCTGGCTCCCTCATTCCTGAAACCGCCTGCACCAGCCCATGATGTCCGGCCGAGGGGGGCCCGGACACCGCAGCCCCCGATAACCCACTGTCACGTACCTGATGGTAGTGAGCCCGAATTGCAGGGGACGGCCTCCCTTACGGCTCCCACTCCCGGCCCCCTGGTAAGGTAACAGATGGCACAGGAGTAAGGAGTGGCACGGGTGCCTGGCAGGATCAACTAGGCTTGTGCAATTCGTTTCGTAACGAATCGAAATTCGTCCGAATTTAGCAACTTTCGGACATTCGGAAGCATTCGAATTTCCGAACAAAGCAATTACGAATAAAACCGAATCCGAAATAAATTATACCGCAAAATAGCGAATGCCCGAATGTCTTCGGCATAATTCGTTATGAAAAAACTTATGAATGTACAAATCCATTGGAAACACAATAACACTCACTCTGCTCTGCTCTCTGCTTCTCCTTCACCGTGCTGAACTCCCTCTCAAAATGGTGTACAGGGGCGGAGGCTATAGCCGCATGTAAAAAACGAAAGTAAAATACGAGATTTCTAATCCATTCGAAGCACAATAACACTCTGCTCTGCTCTCTGCTTCTCCCTCACCGTGCTGAACCCTCTCAAAATGGTGTACAGGGGCGGAGGCTATAGCCGCATGTAAAAAACGAAAGTAAAATACGAGATTTCGAATCGTTACAAATAACCGCTATGTATTTCGAAAAGTACAAATCCATTCGAAGCACATTAGGCATAATAGGCAGCGTCGTCGTGAGAGAGACACAGAAAATTACGAATCAACGAACCCAAAAAAAGTTACGAAAGTAGGAGTTGTGTCCAGAATCAACGAAAAACAACGTACTCTACCGAAAGTACGAATTATAAAGCAACAAAAAATTCAACGAAAAATGTCGCTTGCAAAAATACGAATGAGTCCGAACACGAAAAATCCCGTCTAGCAAAATTACGAATGATTACGAATCAACAGGACCGGAAAGAAACGAACCGAAACGGAACGAATTTTTCCGTTGTGCACAAGCCTAGGATCAACTGTGGTGAGGTGGTGATTCAAACACCGGAAGCTTCCTTGCAGAATACCGGAACTGGAACGGCTAGCAGGCTGGATCGGAAGTAGCACAGCAGACTGGATCGGTCTCACAGACTGGATCGGAAGAAGCACAGCAGACAGGATCAGCTAGCAGGCAGGTTCAGCTTAGCAGGCTGGATCTGGGACAGCTCAGCAGACTGGATCGGTCTCGCAGACTGGATCGGAAGAAGCACAGCAGACAGGATCAGCTAGCAGGCAGGTTCAGCTTAGCAGGCTGGATCTGGGACAGCTCAGCAGACTGGATCGGTTTAGCAAACTGGATCGGAACCAGGAACAGGGTAGTAAACAGGCCGGGTCAGATATCAGGCGGGCAGCAGAAGTACAGGATGCAGGCAAAGGGTAGTCACAACAAGCCGGGGTCGGGTGCAGGCAGATAACAGGTTGGTCAAGGTAAGCCGGGTCTTTTAGCACAGGTATGGTCTCAGATCAGGGTTTAGCACACAACGCTGTAGAGCAGACAGCAGGGACTGTCTGTAAATGACAGGTTTAAATAGTCTCTCTGGCGCCACCCGCTGGACGCACGCGCGAACGGAGACCAGGAAGTCCGGGGCGCCTGTTTCTGGCAGGATCTCCATGACATTGCCCCCCCCAAGGGGCAGCCTCCGGATGCCCATCCGGGCAAACTTTTCAGGGTGAGACCTTTTAAAGGACTGTACCAGACTCTTAGCGTGGATGTTCCCCTCGGGCTCCCAAGAATTCTCTTCGGGTCCATACCCCTTCCACTTTATCAAAAACTGGTTCTGGTTCCTTCTCTTCCTGTAATCCAGGATAGCCTCTACTTCAAACTCCTCTTCCCCGTCTATAATAACAGGGTCAGGGGTAACAGAGCTTCGGCCAGGAAAGGGATTGGAAATAGATGGTTTCAACAGTGACACATGGAATACTGGGTGGATCTTCAGTGAATCCGGGAGTTCCAGTTCAAAAGCCACTTCATTGATTTTCCTTTTAACCGGAAAAGGTCCTAGGAACTTGGGACCCAATTTCTTTGAAGGGCATGCCATCCTCAAGTTCACTGTAGACAGCCACACCAGGTCACCGGGTACCAGTACCAACTCACCCCGTCTCTTCTTGTCAAAAGTTAATTTGTTGTGTTCCTGGGTCCTGGTCATAGTTTCCTGCAAAAGTTGGTTATTGGTGGAAAAGAAATTTATTTTCTCCTGTACTGCTGGCACCGCACATTCAGGAAGAGAATTGGGTAGGAATGAAGGGTGAAAACCAAAGTTGGCAAAGAACGGGGTCTGCTTGGTGGCGGAGTGGATGGAGTTGTTGTAGGCGAATTCGGCCAAAGGAAGCAGGGAAATCCAATTATCTTGTGTAAAAGAGGAGAAGCAGCGCAGGTACTGCTCCAGAGTTTGGTTAGTCCTCTCAGTCTGTCCATTGGTCTGGGGGTGATAGGCGGAAGAGAATGACAGTTCTATATCCAAGGCCTTACAGAGGGACCTCCAGAAGCGGGAGGTGAACTGTACCCCTCGATCTGAAACAATGTTGGCTGGTACCCCGTGGAGTCTGACGATTTCCTTGATAAATGCCTGTGCTGTTTCAGGGGCAGAGGGAGTGCCTTTCATAGGAATAAAGTGTGCCATTTTGGACAGACGATTGACTATCACAAAGATAGTGGTATGATCTTCTGCTGGAGGTAACTCGACAATGAAGTCTATGGATAACATCCTCCATGGTCTGTCTGGAACAGGCAAAGGTCTTAATAAGCCCCAGGCCTTGGTTCTATGAGTCTTGTTCCTGATGCAGGTAGTGCAGGACTCCACAAATTCTTTACAATCTTCCCGTAATTGAGGCCACCAAAAGATACGCTGTACCAAGTCGGTGGTCTTCGCTATGCCAAAGTGCCCGGCTAATGCATGGTCGTGGCAGAGTTCCAGGACAGATACTCGTAGATCCTCGGGGATATAGATCTTGTCCTTATGCCAGAGCAACCCGTCCTTAACCTGCAGTTCCAATTCAGGAGAGGGCAACTGCCCTGCGGAGGCTTGTTTAAGTCTGGAGAGCAGGTTTTCCTGAAGCAAGAGGAAATTCCCAGGGGCAAGGATGGTATCCGGAAGAGAAACTTCTTTGGGTTTGTGAAACATCCGAGACAAGGCGTCAGGCTTAGTGTTCTTGGAGCCTGGACGATACGTGACATGGAACGAAAACCTGGAGAAAAAGAGCGCCCATCTGGCCTGTCGTGGTTTCAGTCTCTTTGCGGATCTCAGATATTCCAGGTTCTTATGGTCAGTAAATATCAGAATTGGATGGGCAGCTCCCTCCAGCAGATAGCGCCATTCTTCTAGCGCAGACTTAATCGCCAGCAACTCCCGATCCCCCACATCGTAGTTCCTCTCTGCTGTTGACAACTTGCGTGAGAAGAAGGCCACTGGGTGAAGCAGGGCCTTGGTTCCTTGTCTCTGGGACAATATTGCCCCTACAGCGATTTCGGATGCGTCTACCTCGAGGACGAATGGCAAAGAGGAATCCGGATGCTTTAAGATGGAGGCAGAGGTAAAAAGTCCCTTAAGGGCCTCAAAGGCCTTTTGGGCCTCGGAGGACCAATGGAAGCGATTCCCCTGTTGGGTTAATTGAGTGATTGGTGCAATGATGGCCGAGAATCCTCTGATGAACTTGCGGTAAAAATTAGCAAAACCGACAAAACGTTGGATTCCCTTCTTGTCTGTAGGGACTGGCCAGTCTAGGATTGCAGCAATCTTTTGGGGGTCCATCTCGATGCCCTCACTGGAGATGATTAATCCCAAGAATGGTATACTTCCCTGCTCGAACGCACATTTTTCGGCTTTCGCATATAGGCCATGTTGTCGAAGCCGGGCTAACACACTCTTGACATGTCTGCGATGGGATTCGAGGGAGGAAGAGAAAATTAATATGTCGTCTAGATAGACGATAACAAATAAGTCCAGAAAGTCCCGAAGGGCATCATTAATGAAGTATTGAAACGTGGCGGGGGCATTGCACAACCCGAAAGGCATCACCAAATACTCAAAGTGCCAAAATCGAGTACGGAAAGCAGTCTTCCACTCATCTCCGTCCCTGATGCGGACCAAATTATAGGTTCCACGGAGATCAAGCTTGGTGAAGACATTGGCAGCCCCCAGTCTCTGGAATAACTCTGGCATCAAAGGAAGGGGATAACGGTTCTTCACCGTAATTTTATTTAATTCGCGGTAATCCACGCAAGGACGAAGGGTATGGTCCTTTTTCTCGACGAAAAAGATGCCCGCGCCTGCTGGAGACGTGGATGGGCGAATAAACCCCTTCTTCAGGTTCTCATCAACGTATTCCCTTAGTGCCCCCTGTTCAACCTCTGTCAACGGAAAAATCCTTCCAAATGGGATTTCAGCCCCAGGTAATAGTTCAATGGGGCAGTCGTAGGCTCGATGGGGTGGTAGAACCTCCGCCCGTTGTTTACTGAATACATCCAGGTACTCATGATAGACTTCTGGAATAGACTGACGTAATTCAGCTTCTGAATCCAGGCAGAGCAGGTTAGACGGCCCATGAGGGGCGTGAGAGCCACAGAACTGCTGGCAGTAAGGTGACGAAAAGGTGACTTCCCCTGTGGCCCAGTTGATGGCAGGATTGTGAGCTTGCAGCCAGGGCATACCGAGGATCACAGGGAATAATGGAGAAGAGATGATGTCCATACGTAACAGTTCGTGGTGGGAGCTGGAAATGACAGCAGAAATAGGAGCAGTCTCTAGAACTACAGGGCCGGATTTAATAGCAGACCCATCAGCCAGGTGAACAGAGAGTCCATGGGTTTTGGGAAGGAGAGGAATCCGATGTTTAGCAGCGAATGAAGAGTCCATGAAACAACTGCAGGCCCCAGAATCAATAATGGCGGGGGTTGGTAGGGTCTTTCCTGAAAGCTGCAATGAGACTGAAAGGGCCAGGTGAGATGCGGTCTTGGCTATAGGACCCGTGTATTCAGGAATCATAGAGAGACATTTACGTAGCTTCAGAGGGCAGTTCCTAACGTAATGTCCGGGCCCTCCGCAATACAGACACAGATTGTTCATCCGACGACGTTGTCGCTCCTCCGGGGTAAGGGAAGGACGAAGAACCCCAAGCTGCATGGGCTCAGGTGCGTTGGGTGCGGAAGCTGGTGATGCAGCGGGTACTGTGTGCAGGTGACTTGGAGCCCTTGGGAGCATCCAGGTTGGGTGAGAAAACCCTGTAGCTCTCTCAGCCCTTCGTTCTCTTAGGCGTCGATCGATCTGTATGGTTAAATCGATCAACGCATTCAAAGTCTGTGGCACCCCAACTCTAGCCAGCTCATCTCTCAGAGAATCAGAGAGTCCCATGCGAAACTGGTGACGGAGAGCGGCATCGTTCCAGTCTGTATCTGCGCTCCACCGCCTAAACTCGGCCACGTAGTCCTCTGCCGCCCTGCGTCCCTGCTGAAGGGTACGCAAAGCCGCTTCTGCAGTTGCTGAAAGCTGGGGATCCTCGTATAGCTGAGCGATAGCGTCAAAGAAGGAGGCAAGGTTGGTCAGAACTATGTCCTTTCGTTCCAGGAGACGGTGGGCCCAGGCTTGGGGGTCCCCGGTAAGCAGGGAAACCACAAAGCCCACTTTAGTGATTTCCAGAGCGAAGGTTCGTGGCTGGAGGGTGAAGTATAGTTCGCAGGAGTTGCGAAAAGCCCTAAAGCTACTTCGATTTCCGGAAAATCTTTCGGGTGCAGGGACCCTAGGTTCTGGAGGAAGCATTACTATTGTTTGGGTTGGCTCAGTCCCAGAGTAAGAGGTGGAAGCATGGGGAAATCCTTGGGTTCCGGTAGCGTTGGGAAGAACCAGTAACCGTTCTTCCAGCCGGGTGTAGTTTTGTTGAAGGTCCTTGACTGCTTCGGTTAGATCTGCCAGATGCTGACACAGATCTTCCATAGGGGAGGCTCCCTGCTCAGGCTCAGGCATGGCTGTCTGCTACTGTCACGTACCTGATGGTAGTGAGCCCGAATTGCAGGGGACGGCCTCCCTTACGGCTCCCACTCCCGGCCCCCTGGTAAGGTAACAGATGGCACAGGAGTAAGGAGTGGCACGGGTGCCTGGCAGGATCAACTGTGGTGAGGTGGTGATTCAAACACCCGGAAGCTTCCTTGCAGAATACCGGAACTGGAACGGCTAGCAGGCTGGATCGGAAGTAGCACAGCAGACTGGATCGGTCTCGCAGACTGGATCGGAAGAAGCACAGCAGACAGGATCAGCTAGCAGGCAGGTTCAGCTTAGCAGGCTGGATCTGGGACAGCTCAGCAGACTGGATCGGTCTCGCAGACTGGATCGGAAGAAGCACAGCAGACAGGATCAGTTAGCAGGCAGGTTCAGCTTAGCAGGCTGGATCTGGGACAGCTCAGCAGACTGGATCGGTTTAGCAAACTGGATCGGAACCAGAAACAGGGTAGTAAACAGGCCGGGTCAGATATCAGGCGGGCAGCAGAAGTACAGGATGCAGGCAAAGGGTAGTCACAACAAGCCGGGGTCGGGTGCAGGCAGATAACAGGTTGGTCAAGGTAAGCCGGGTCTTTTAGCACAGGTATGGTCTCAGATCAGGGTTTAGCACACAACGCTGTAGAGCAGACAGCAGGAACTGTCTGTAAATGACAGGTTTAAATAGTCTCTCTGGCGCCACCCGCTGGACGCACGCGCGAACGGAGACCAGGAAGTCCGGGGCGCCTGTTTCTGGCAGGATCTCCATGACACCCACGCTGTGGTCCCGACCCTGCGAGCTCGCCATCCTCTCTCCCCACGGTACCTGCTGATCCAGACGGACCCGACAGCATCAGCCCCAGGGTCTCCCGGAGCCAATCCTCGCCACGTGTAGCACCCTCTGCTCGCAGCTGGGCCAGAAGTTTTTTTTTTTTTTTTTTCACAGACATGCTGCTGTTAGCTGAAACTTTCCCCTGCACTGTGTTAACTCAGAGGGGCGGGGTCTTCCTTTTATCTAGCCTTCTCCCCTCCCCTCTATATTTCCATTAGCCAATAGTTAATATCCTCTTATTACATACCCTGTTCACTCAGTCATGCCCAGCCCTGCGCCTATGGCATTCTGTCTTTTTGCTCCGGGCTTTTCTTGTCAGATATAAACAGAAACATAAAATTTACAGTACATGATTTATTGTTACATTGTAGAAAAATGGAGGGGATGGAGGTTGCCATGTGTGCTATAGTGTGTGTGCCAGGTCACATCCAATTCACTGTTTTGACAAATATTTGGGTGGAAGACACCCGCTCCCAGTGACCTGTCACACCTAACATACCCTATTAACTTCTGTTTACTGCCCCTATACTACAACAATGTTCAGCAATTTGTTATCAGATTCATTCCTTATTCCCATTAGATTCTTATGTTAATATCTTCCCATGTATTACCTTTGACCCAGTAACCTTTTTAGATCACCTCCCAATCCCTTGTCCGGTTCAGCTTGGGTTTGAGGGGGGTCGGGTGTTCTCTCTGTCTCCAGGGTTGCGATGTGCATCAGCCCCCCCCCCACACACACTTTTTGGCTTGGCCTCCTGCTCATCGGCGTCATGCTTCAACGCAGCATCCAGCGGTGTCATTGACGTTGTTTAAACGTCTTTTTTCCATCCTTAGCCAGGCATTAGAGGTGGGTGGAGACCCACTGCTGATGGCTCCTCCACATGCAGCTGGGAATCCCCTCCCCACCTCTCTTGTGCAGTATGGCCAATCAGGCATGACGTTGACGGGGCCCCTCCCTTGGAATGTGAGTATATAGTAGCCTTGAAGCAGCCGATGGTTCATTTGCCTGACTCAATCACAAGGACAGCACACACCTAATCCACACACAGGTTACCTTTGTTGGGAGCTCAGCAATCCTTTTTTGGTATGTATTTTTTTCCCCCCTAATTGGTTTTATTTCACATACACCCCCTCATGTAGTCCCCTTGTGGGAACACATAGATATTTTGCCATGTTTTCACACACCTTACACTTTTACACATTAATTAATCCTCCCTTTTTGATACACATTTTTTCCAGGAACACTATGCACTTTTTGTGCACACTTAGTCCATTGGATCAGGCTGTGACCACCGTGTTGTGCTCTGGGCGCTGTTCTTCGTCCTTGGAGGGTTCCCCCGTCTCAACCCCGGTGGAGACATCATGCCTGTCACCCCCATCTTCCCTGGCGGATACCGGGCCTGGCCTTGGGGCTGTGTAGTGAGTATCCCAGATTGTCCCCACCTTGTTGGGACACAGTCTCTCTGTCCTCCCTTATTCCAAGGGCATCATCATTAATCCTGGTCCCTTTCCTTTCCAGTATAATACGTTACAACACTCCTGATGAATGGCTGTAATGCCAGGAAACACGTTGAGTGCCACTAGATGCCCTAAGCTACCTGTCCCTACATTGTTTTTTAACGCATTTATCTTATTATGTACAGTTATTATGCTGAATTCCCTTTTGTATTGCATGCTATGTAGCAGCATATTTAGTGTAAGTCATGTGACTACCTATTTATTTGATGCAACATTTTTCTACAATGTAACAATAAATCATGTACTGTAAATTTTATGTTTCTGTCTATATCTGACATGGCGGTTGCCTCACTCAAAGTCCCACAGCTCTCCTTTTCTTCATATCTCTCTCTCTCTTTGCGGCCGGTTGATATGTCATGTCCTAAGTGTGTTTGTGGATTAATGTTTGGCATCCATGAGGGTGTTTGGGGTTTACTAAGAGTCAGGGAGTCGGGATATAGTCAGGAACTACTAGGACGCCACTCTCTGCTGCCTGAAAAACCTGAAGTCTTAATCTTCCGCCTGAACGTTCACTATCCGGTCAAAGGGAAAATAGGAAAGTCGATACAGCAGATAGAAGTAGAGGCTGAGCGGGAGAGGCACCGGTATGGAGAGGTGTCCCTGTCATCAGGAACAGCCAGAAGAGTGTGAGGGGACAGAGAAAGAGCGAGTAAGAAACCTCGGATTCTTGTTGGGAGGGCCCCGGCAGAGAAGAGAAGATGGGACAGAAAACAGTTAAACCAGAAAAGGGAATTCCGGAATGGGAGGGGACGTGGTCTGGAGATGAACTAGGAGTGAAGACACACGCTATCAGAGCTCCTGACACCTTCCAGCAAGCCAGCCGGTAAAGCTACAGCCCTCCCGGAATGAGTACCGCAAGACAGGGGAATGAAAAGGAGAAGCGCACAGCAGCAGTGACATTCCAACCGGAGATACAGACCTACTTTCCGGGGACAAGATCTGCCAGCCTACGGAACCGCATCGTGGGGATTCAGTCTGCCTCCTACCCAGAAGTTGTAATGGCTGCCTTACCAGCATCGGCCCCCATGGCGGCTACAGAACCTATTTGTGTTTCTACTACACAGCAGACTATACAGGAACAGAGACAGCAAGCTGGTGTATTGTTGCCCACTGTGGAGAAAGACAATAAGGCTCTCCTCCAGGCGTTACCTACCCATGCTGATATGGAGACGCTGATCCTCCGCATGGAGGAGACGCACCGCAAAGACTTTCAAGCTATCCGGGTAGAGGTACAATCGCTGGCGGAAAGAGTTTCTACTGGAGAAACAGCATCGGCCCAGTTGGAGAGGAGAGTGGCTCAGCTGGAACAGACGGAGGATCAGCAGGCCACATAGGTTCCCGCATTGCAGCTTCACCAGGAACAGCTTGAGGACCGGAGCCGTCGTAACAATCTACGGCTGAGGGGGGTCCCGGAAGATACAGGTGAGGAGACATTACAATCTATAGTTGAGAAAATATGCCAGCAACTGGCGATATCGATGGCCCCCCGAGGACCTTAAGTTTGAGAGGGTTCATAGAGCGCTGGGTCCCCGCTCCTCATATTTAAAAAGACCTAGAGACATTGTATGCTGTATGCTCCGCTATACACATAGAGAGATTATTCTTCGCAAGGCATGGGATGTGGGAGAGATTGTTTTCAATGGATCTCATATAAAAATATTAGCAGACATATCCAGGAATACCTTGCAAAGGAGAGCGCTGCTACGTCCACTACTAGATAAGATTAAGCAATTGGAGGGCACATACCGGTGGGGGTACCCCATCTCGTTAACCATAAGGAAAGGCCCCTCCTCTTTCTTTCTGTCAAGTCCAGCAGATTTACCTGGGCTGTTTTCTTTTTTGGAGACAGAGGCAATTCCCATTCCCAATTGGCTAAAATCAATGTCAGGACAAACACGGCGAAGGCCTGCTGAATTAAGGAGGCCAGACCCGGAATCTCAAGGATTAAAAGAGCAAAGAGATCAGCAAGAGATCTTAGCAGAAAGTTAAAAGTGGAAGAGGACTATGGAAGGACTATGGGGAAACTATAGATGAAGGAAGAGGAAGGGAAATAAATAAATTATATATATATATTTTTTTAGGGAGGATGGAGGGACATGTGGACTAAAAAATAACCTTTCCTTTTTTTAGGGTTTTTTATTTTTGTCTGAGCAGATCGTTAGGAAATGTGGATCATATGGATAAAAGGGGCTCTTATTTCCTTTTTTTTTTCTTCTAATATAGAATGCCCCCCCTCCTTTTATTCCCCTTCCGATAGGTCCAGTAGTAGGTGCCCTCCTTAGGGTAATTAGTCCCCTCTTTTTCTTCTTTCCCCCCCTTTTCCTTCCCCCTCCCCCCCTAAAATGGCGCCGGATAGTATAGTAGCAGGGGAGGGCTGGCGGCCTTAGGCCTGGGGGGCAAGTCCAGTCAAGTGGCCCATTGAACCGCCGAATCAGCTCACCATTCTCATGGCCCACCTGGTTTTTCAATGCAGCCTCACCAGTGCCCATCAGTGCAGCCAACTCCAGTGCCCATCAATGCAGCCTGATCACTGGGGCAGGTTACATGGGGTGTATGGGGGGTCAGCTAGGGGTTTCAGGGTCTCTCACCTCAGCGATCTCAGCTCAGCAGGTTCTTGGACGCCACGGTTTCATGGGGTGTACCGCTCCTGATCCTGGGGTCAAGTTGCAGCCAGCGCCCAGCCCTGCAGCCCTGCGTCCCGACTCACTGGCACGCCCTGCCTCTGCCTGCTTCCAAGAATCCGGTCCCAGGGAGTTGTAGTTTCCTCTGCGCTGCTGTGTTTTCCACCCACCAGAAGCTTGTGTGCGGACTACAACTCCCAAAATTCTACAGCTAGTGGTGGGCCGCCATGGCCATGCCCCCGGCCTGACTTCCTAGACCAGATTAAAAAATAAAATGGTAGCGGGCAGCGGCTGCCGGCCATTTTGAACATAAGTTAGGGCGGCCTGGGAGGCAATTGCCACCCTGCCCCAGCCCTCCCCTGATGTCCCTTGTCGGCGGTGGTATGGTGGGTGTGTTTGCCCGCTGTGCATCCCAGGAGGGGATATAAAAGGGGCATACCCTGGCTGTCGGGGGTGAGTTCTTGGGGGTCCGACCCCAGGAGCGTGTGGTTCTGTTCGTGGCCACCCCAGGCACCTTTAGCTCTGGGGTGGAGTTCCTGGTTCGGTACACTGGCGGATCAGTCCCAGGCACCTTTAGCCCTGGGGCTGCAACTGGAGGCCTTGGGCTCAGCACCTTTGGCTGAGGCCCACAGAGGATCGAGGAATCCCAGGGTGCTGCCTTGCGAGGAGACCCGTATCTTAGATGAGGAGGCCGGGGGAGGACCGTTCCGAGGGACTGGTGAGGAACTCACAGTGAAGGAAGGGACCCGGTAACTCTCTGGAGGGATGTCATCTCCCTGAAAGAGACTTAACGTTGCAATCAAGTTCATCAGGTCTGTGGCAGAGACTGTGTGTATCTAGTTCGAGCATCATTCCGGCTGCTAGGGCCCGTTTTGTGGGGAGACTATCCGGATGAGCTGAGTCTACCTAAAGATATGGGTAGTTAATAGGAATTTGTTTGTGCCTGGACCTATTCCCACACCTTTTGCTGTCCTGCTCTTCTTCCAACCTTCTCCTGTCCAGTTATTGTGCATAAGAGAAGAAATAAACTCTAAGTTGGAGTTGCAATCGGTGTGGACTTATTGGGGAATAGAGACTTGTCTTTGTTACAGTGAAGACGGGAGCCATTTCTCTGAGGGAACCTGATCACAGAGACCCAGGTACATTACACCGCTCAACCTCTTTCTACAGGAGGGTACGGGCATGTAGCACGTTGGGCCCTTTTTTTTGCTCAGGAGCCAAAGGCAGGAAAAAGGGGTTGTGTCACATATATATATATATATATATATATATATATATATATATATATATTCATTAGATTCATTCTTTTTCCTACATCTCCGAAAATCTAGGGTGGAGAGGTGGGGAGAAGGTTATTGTTTAGGGTGGAGAGGTGGGATGCAGCCTATCGGTGTCCATCAATGCCACCTCATTAGTGTCCATCAGTGCAGCCTGTCAGTGTCCATAAGTGCAGCCTGTCAGTGCCACATCAGTGCCGCCTATCAGTATCCATTAGTGCCCACCAGTGCAGCCTGTCAGTGCAACCTCATCAGTGCCCACCAGTGCCACCTCATCAGTGCCCACCAGTGCCACCTCATTAGTGCCCACCAGTGCATCCCATCAGTGACAACCAGTGCCCACCAGTGCATCCCATCAGTGCCAACCAGTGCATCACATCAGTGCCCATCAGTACAGTACATCAGTGCCCACCAGTACAGTACAGCTCATCCGTGCCCACCAGTACAGTACAGCTCATCCGTGCCCACCAGTACAGCTCATCAGTGCCCACCAGTACAGTACAGCTCATCAGTGCCCACCAGTACAGCTCATCAGTGCCCACCAGTACAGCTCATCAGTGCCCACCAGTACAGCTCATCAGTGCCCACCAGTCCAGTACAGCTCATCAGTGCCCACCAGTCCAGTACAGCTCATCAGTGCCCACCAGTCCAGTACAGCTCATTAGTGCCCACCAGTCCAGTACAGCTCATTAGTGCCCACCAGTCCAGTACAGCTCATTAGTGCCCACCAGTTCAGTACAGCTCATCAGTGCCCACCAGTCCAGTACAGCTCATCAGTGCCCACCAGTCCAGTACAGCTCATTAGTGCCCACCAGTCCAGTACAGCTCATTAGTGCCCACCAGTCCAGTACAGTTTATCAGTGCCCACCAGTCCAGTACAGTTATCAGTGCCCACCAATACAGCTCAGTAATGTCATTCACTGCCACCTGCACCAGCGGAGCGCACCTGGCTCCGTTCCATCCCCTTGCATGGCCAAAGTCAGCTCCATTCATCCCCTGACGTGCTGCGCGCCCCGCCTCTGCCTCCAGACTACAAACCCCAGAATGCAGCGCGGCCAGTAACAGCCAATCGGCGGCCGCCGCTGCCGACTTCCTCCACTGCGGCCGCGCTAGCAGCCGTTTAGAACAGACGGTGGGCGGTCGGGGGGATTTCCACCCAGCACGCTACTGCCTCAGATCCCTCACAAATCTGCCTTTTTTTTATATAATAGTCGGCCGATGCCGATTTCTTTAAAAAGACGAAATATCGGCCGATATATCGGCCCACCGATATATCGGCAGACCTCTACACCTCACTAAGGTGAGAGTGGGAAAATACGAACCAAGAAGGTTCGGGGATAGGTATTACCTCCATACAGACAGAAGGGCTGAAACAGTATGTCATGTTCTAACTGTATCTGTGGACTAATGTTTGGTGTGCATGAAGGTGGATGGTGTTTAGTTAAGGTGGTACCGGGAGGATATCCGGGAGTGTCGTGGAATTTTAGGCTGCTGTTTACAGAGCACACAGCCTATATTGGGCCTTAGACCCCTGTTGGAGAGTTTCTGCTCTGGGTGTGATGCTGCCTGGCAGTAGTGTTCCCTCTTGCCTGTAGGTGGCACTGTCACCACCGGCATAGGTTGAACCACAGGGGGTATCACAACACCTTGGGTGTCCTCTTTCGGCAGCCGTGCAGTGGGCGTGGTTAACCCTCTGTGCATGCTGGGAGAGGTTACATAAGGGGCAGACGCCATAGGGGTTCGTTTGTTCCTGGGGACCCATTGGTCCTGTGCGTGCGCCTCGTGGCCCGCATGGGTTGGGGTGTAGGGTGACCACATGTCCCGGATTGCCCGGGACAGTCCTGCATTTTGCAGGTCTGTCCCGGGCACCTTATTTCCAGGACAATACAGTGTCCCGGAATGAAACTGACACAGCCACCCCCCGGGCCAATCTGATGCCCACAAAAAAGGCAGCCACATCACCGCTTTACTCACTGACAGTACTTGTCCTGGCCGGGAATGCCTTGAGGAGCACAATCCCCGCCCCCTGCTTGTGATTGGAGAAATCATAAACCCTGCCTCTTGTCTCCAATCACTGTGCTGTGATTCGTTACAGCACAAGCTGATTTTTGGGAAGGGAGGGTGTCCCTGAATGGTAGTTTGTAAATGTGGTCGCCCTAATGGGGTGTGTGTGTTCTGGTCCCGGGAACCTTCAGCCCGAGGCCACATTGCTGATTGGTGGGCCCAGCTCTGCTGGCTGAGGCCTATGTTTCAGGAAAGGATCCCAAGCTACCCACCTGCGGGAATCCCACTTTTAGGAAGGGAGACCAGAGGAGGATCAGTGCCAGAGTAGACTAGCGACGGTACTGCTGTCTCGGGAAGAGGCCTGGAAACTCGCCTAAAGAGGGATCCATAATTACAAAGCTCTGCAATACGCCAATCCGGCATAAAGGTTCTTCACTATTGCTTGGCTGGGAGGTTCGGGACTTTTGATAATCCTGTGGCAGAGGATTCCTGATCGTATCCCAAAATTTTAAAGAGAAAGATTGATTTGTGCTTCATTCTGGCTGATAGGACCACTAAACGGGACTATCCGGGTGAGCAATACCCACTCAGGCTTGAGTGGCGATGAGTGTTACTTTAGTGTTGCGTGCCTGACCCTTCCCCTGTGTGTTTCTCTCGTGTCCTACTTTTTCTCTAAAGTTTTCCTCAGCAAAGAAAAATAAAGCCTAATGCCCCATACACACGATCGTTTTTCATGCCGTTAAAAATGCCATTTTTAAAAATGGCCATTAAAAATGATTGTGTGTATGCTCCAGAGCATTTTTAACGACGTGACAAACGTCCATTAAAAATTTGGAACATGCTCTCTTTTTTCACGTCGTTTTTCATGTCGTTGTTTTTTAACGACGTGAAAAACGATAGTGTGTATGCTTTAACGAGGTGAAAAAAAACGCGCATGCTCAGAATCAAGTATGAGCCGGGTGCGCACGTTCTGGTAAAACTAGCATTTGTAATGGAGTTAGCACATTCGTCACGCTGTAACGGACTGAAAAGCACGAGGCTGAAAAGCGCGAATCGTTGCTCAACAAACTTTACTAACATGAAGGGTGGCGCCATCCGAACGGAACTTCCCCTTTATAGTGCCGTCGTACGTGTTGTACGTCACTGCGCTTTGCTCGAGTGTTTTTTTTTTAATGATCGTGTGTACGCAAGACAGGCTTGAGAGGAAACATGAATAAAAAAATGACAAGAAAAACGTCGGTTTAAAAAATGGCCTGAAAAATGATCGTGTGTATGGGGCATAACAGTTTGGGTTTTACATTGTGTGGACATTGGCCGTTCTAAAGACTTTTCTCACACCTTGACAACGGAAGCCATTGAGGTCGTTCGCAGACCCAACAAAAATAAGCCGGTCCCTTAAATGGGGGTACGCGCTGCATTTATTAAACTTTTTATTTTGGGGAGAGGTCCCCACAGCGGGGGGCAGAGAGATGCTCAGCTCTGCTAAACGTATCCTAGGGATCTGTTTAAAACATATAGCTGACGGCCCCCTACATCTATCACCCAATGCCCCATTGTGGTTCAGTCCCTGTCTGAAGGAATTTTTCCACCTGGTAGATGGGTATAGATGGGCAAAATTTGGACTCACATATCTACACCAATTGTATGACAACGGTGAACTAAAATCGTTTGCACAATTAAAAAGGGAACTAGGTATATCGGACTCCTGGGCATTCAAGGCTCAGCACACATCACGTCCTTTTTGTCCCACACATATCAGTAAGTGAGCTGCTTTCTGCTGATCAGACTATTTGTCTGCATCTGGTCCTGCAAACACACGCTCTATCCGCTCCCTCCATTGTGACCAGTTTTCAGATACATTCCCTGATTCCAAATCCAGGGAAGGAATGTTCCTTGTGTTGCTCTTTGCTGCCATGACTCTTCTCACCCCACTGCTGGTACCATGTGATGTTTTAACACCAAGTGTATGTGAAATTTAGGGGCTGTCTGAGTTAGTAGTTAGGCTCAGACCAATCGTATTCCAACTGTTTTATTCTGTTCTGGGTGTGATTCTGCCCGGCAGTGTTATTCTCCTTTGCCTGCAGATGGCACTGTCACCGCCGGCACGGGCTGGATCACGGAAGTATCATAGCACCTTGGGTGTCCTCTCTCGGCAGCCGTGCAGTGGGCGTGGTCAACCCGCTGTGCATGCTGGGAGAGGGTACATAAGGGACAGACACCTTTTGGCGTGAGGCGATTCCAGGGGGACCACAAGGTGTTCAGGGAGGACCTTTGGTGCGAAGAGTGTGCCTCGTGGCCCACATGGCACGAGGTACGCAAGTGTGTTTGGGCCTCGGGCACCTTCAGCCCAAGGTTCTGCTGCTGCATGGTAGGCCCAGCTCTGCTAACAAGGGCCTACGCTTCAGAGAAGGATCCCAGGCTGCCCGACGTTAAGGGGGCCCATCCTTGGGGAAGGAGTTCCAGGGGAAGATCAGTCCCGGCGGAGATAGCGACGGTACCGATGTCTCGGGGAGAGGCCTGGAGGCCTACCTAATGGGGGATCCATCATCTCTGACATCCGTACTCCACTCCGGCTACTAGGACCGCTCTTATGGGGACTATCCGGGTGAGCAAAACCCACTCAGGCTTGAGTGGCGACGAAAGTGTTCTCTAAGTGTTGCGTGCCTGAACCTTCCCCTACTCTGTCACTCTCTCTCTCTTTCTCAAGTTTCACCTCAAGCAAAAGAAAATAAAACCTTGCTGCTTAGGTTTTATCCCTTTGTGGACATTGGCTTTATTCAAGTGAGAGACTTTCTTCCCCAGACAACGGAGACCAGGGATCCACTCGTGAGAGGTACCTCGCCGCAAGGCCCAAAAATCTAACACCGCTCGCCTCTCTACACATAGAGATGGATGCCGGGCAAGTAGCAGGTGTGCCTTACCGCAAAATGGGTCAAGCAGGAGGGTTGGTGTGCTACATAATATAGCAGCAAATATCATAAGATGAATGAAGTAGGTGCAAAGTGGACGCAGTGGATCTGCAGGGAACAGCATCTTGAGCACAAAGCACTTTATGTTGTATATGAATTTGCACATGGATCGGTTTACTTCATCTATCAATAAACACCATAAGATGAATGAAGTAGGTGTAAAGTGGAAGCAGTAGATCTGCAGAGAATATTATTTGAGCCCCTAGCACTTTATATATGAATGTCTCCACATATTTTAGTGTATTGGTGATAATTTATGCGCACACACAATAGGACAGCGCTGTGACACATAATGCTCTTCTAGGTGATAAAGGGAAGACTTACCTTTGTTACAGCAGCAGTCCGGTAGAAGTTATTTCTGTAGGTATTTGAGTTGTTACACATAGCGCAGGTTTTTTTCTATTTATATTGGTGATATAATTGCCCAAATCTGGGGATCAGGAGCCATTTCCACCCTTTACTCTCGGCTGGGGATCTTTGTATCCATATAACAGATGTTCTACATGACTAAATCTGACATCAATTTTACTGCAAAATCAAAGGGGCCAAAATGTCTCCCCCCTCCCCCGAGCAGTAATATATTTCTATCCCCCTTGGTGGGAGTGGAGATGACCCATCTATAAGGATATACAGTACATACACACAGAACGAGGCCGTGTTCACACTATGAGATGTTTCTGCAGTTCCTCTGATCTCCACAAGGTGGCAGACAGGCAATCTCTATGGAATACAGACAGGAAGTGATGTCACGTACAGACAGGAAGTTCTGGGTGAGAGGTGAGTCGGGAGGAAGTATAGAGGAGACATTACTGGAAGTGGCAGCAGAGGAGGTAATAAGATCTTATTTTCTATTTACACCCAGTAACCCCCGTCATGTCCGTCCTCTTCCTCCATAGTCACTGTGACGTCTTTTATCTCCAGCAGATGATGATACACACATATATAGTGTGGAGACCTTCATTAACCCCTTCAGGGGGGAATTAGTTGATGATTCCTCCATCTACACATAGGAGGGGGATGGGGGAATGCTCCCCGCTGCACTATTGTATTCTGACAATGGGGGGCGCTCCTCCGCTCTCAGAATACACAGATCAGTGATGAAGCTATTGGCTGCAGCCGCTGATCGAGTGACTTTTATCCGGCAGTGACCACACATGGATGGAAATGTGACAGATCCCTGCTGGACCAGCAGAATTTCCATGTATCTATGGTCACCTGAAGTCAGGGTACAAATCCCAGGTCACCATGGTGACTAGAAATGGCGTCCTGGCCCCTGGGCTCTTGTCAGCCCATTCTCACTGTTGGTCTGAATAATGTTTCTGCCTGAAACCCGGACACATTATAAAGACAGGAGAGCGGGGCCAGGCGGGAGGGGGAGGAGGCACCCGACCTGTGCAGTCAGGGGAGGACTGGGCAGGACAGCGGCATGAGAGGACTTGTCTCACTGATCTCCCGCTGCCGATCTTTCTCCTTTCTGTGGCTGCATTAGGCCCCTTTCACACTGGGGCGGGCAGGAGCGGTGGCGGTATAGCAGCGCTGCTATACCGTTGTTCTTACCGCGGTATGCGGTCGCTAGGGGTGAATTTAACCCCCGCTAGCGGCCGAAAAGGGGTTAATACCGCCCGCAAACCGCGGCTATTGCCGCGGTGTCCCATTGATTTCAATGGGCACCCGCGGTAAAGGAGTGGTGAACACACCGCTCCTTTACCGCTGTAAAGATGCGGCTAGCAGGACTTTTGGAGCGGTCCTGCTAGCGCACCGCTTCAGTGTGAAAGCCTTCGGGCTTTCACATTGAAGGCTACAGGGCAGCAATTTTTCATGCGGTATAATAGCGCTATTATTAGCACTAAACCGCATGAAAAACGCCCCAGTGTGAAAGGGGCCTTACTGTCACCATCGGCTCCTCCTTCCCCCCACAGCATAATTAAAATCACTGCTCCTGATAAAATTAATGTTTAAAAAAAGTTATATTTTTTGCATTGAAGCCCCACAAGGAAGTACCTGGACCCCCCCATACCCCTTGTATTGCCAATTACTTGCATACAAGCCTTGAAAACGAAACTTTCGATTTTTCCTGTTCAGCTCCCATAGACCTCAATGGGGTTCACCATTCAGGTTAGAAGATTTCAGCCCATCTACTGCAGAGTCCTCAGAGTCCCGTGTCTACTGCAGAGTCCTCCGGCAGATTAAAGAGGAATGAGAGGGACAGAATCTCCAACATGACACCCCACAAGGTGCTGAGAAACAGGACTACAGAGTCCTTACAGGAGTAACCAGGACAAGCCTGCAAAGCAGTCAGCTAAGAGACCAGCCAGGGAGGGACATGCTGCTTTATGTACACAAGATGTCCTCTCCATCCACTCTGCTCTCACACACTGCTGAGGGAGATGTACAGGACATGCAGGAGGACACAGGGGGAGTGGGGATTGCATTACTGTCCTACACTCTGCATCCAATGTCCTGTGTTCTGCACCCTGAACCTCATATCCTGCACCCTATATCCTGTGTTCTGCACCCTTGTCCTGCATCCTGAAGGTCCTGAGGTGACCTACACCCTTTTCTGGTACCCTGTACCCCATGTGCTCCATTCTGCACCCTCTACCTTTCCCCTGCACCCCATATCCTGCATTCTGCACCCTTCTTCTGCATCTCATGTCCTGCAGTAACCTGCTCCCTTCTCCAGTACCCTGCACCTCATGTCCTGCATTTTGCACAATGTACCCTTCCCCTGCATCCCATGTCCTGCATTTTGCACCCTTGTCCTGCATCCCATGTGCTGCGGTGACCTGCACCCTTCTCTGGTACCCTGCACCCCATGGGGGGAGAACCACTGGAGGAGTCAATAATGGAGAAAGATCTGGGGGTCCTAGTAGAAGACAGACTGAGCAATAGCATACAATGTCAAGCTGCAGCTACCAAATCCGGCAGAATATCGGCATGCATAAAAAGGGAATTTTCTCACGTCGTCTTCCAGGACGGCATCCTGAGAGATGACTGGTCCCACCTGACGGGAAACACAATTAAAGAAGAGGCCAAAAACCCCCGCCCCTCCCTGTGCTCCTCAGTTTTTTGATTGAGTTTCTCCACAGCGAAACGTTTTGTTGTTTTCTAATAGACCCGAAGCAGGGGGCTGCTGGTCTCCCCCTTGTGAAGCCTTTGGGTCTGGTAGAGCTTGCCCTTCCTGGAGGGGTTTCCCCATCTTCCAGGGGGGCAGCAGAGCTTGGAAGAGCCCCCCTGAGTGCGGAAGGACCTTGGGTACAATGGGGTACCCGGAACTTCAGGGACCATTGTTTCCTGCTTCCTCCCCCATACCTGACGGGTGTCCATTTAGTGGGGGGAGCTGGAGGATGGATTTCCCGTGGGGATCGCCGAGGGAACCCGAGTCCCACTCTAGTAGGGCCCAGGCAGTGCAAGTTTCATCCTCACAGGAGGGCCCCCCCACTAATAGAGCAGAAACTCGAGATCCAGGTGGCAGATTTAGATGCCCTGAACCCCTGCGGTCACTGCCCTCTCAGGACTCTGAGGAGGAGGAGGCAGAGGTCTGAGCTTTTCTGATGAGGGGGAGGAAATAGAGGACAGCCAGGAGGAGGCAGAGGTCTCCGATCTGAGCTATTCTGATGAGGGGGAGAAAATAGAGGACAGCCAGGAGGAGGAAGAGGACTCCAGACCAGGCAGACACATCTTTCTCCCCTCACCTTCCAGGACAGCTACTTGAGAGATGATTGGCTCCACCCTCTATAGGAAACACAAATCAGATACAATTTAAAAGGCCCCTCCCTTTCCTCTGACCCTCAGTAGTTTTGTGTTTCCAGACCCTCCAGGAGCACCGACATGTTTTTTAGTTTTTCTTGGGTCTGGTAACTGTGGTTGGTGGACCCCCCTTCTTTGGCGTCATCCAAGACTAGTTGTGGCCAAGTCCTGGGTGCTTTTTTTAGTCATACTCTCAGAGGAGTTCTGTCCAGAAGGGTTCCCTGTTTGGAGTTTCTTGCCTACCTGGTTGTAAAATGGTGGCAACTTCCTTCACTTTTTTCCCCCCAGCCTTGCTGTGTGGAACCTGTCCTTCCTCATGCTTCACCGAGGTGTACTAAGATGGCGTCGGACGACTTTCGGTTCCGGCGCCATCTTGCCGCGTCACTGGAAGTCATGTGACGTGCTTCCGGGCGCCGTTTTTTTATTAGAAGCATGGCGTGATACACTAAGGATATGCTGCCTAGGGGACAGTCTGCTGAACGCCAGACAGGCGCATTTTTAGCAGGTCAATTGCAGCCTATTTCTCCAGCCGATCTCCGCTCGCCCGATGGAGCTTGAGGACAGGTCTGAGGATGGAGCATCCGCTCAGATTGAACCAGCGGCAGCCTCCGGGTCCCATACTGCCCCCAAGGTAAGCCCTCGTCTGTGGTTCTACAGCAAGGGACCTTTTTATGTATGGACCTTTTTCTTATGATTCTTGTTTCTGCTTTGTTCTAGGCCAAACCGGTGAAGAAGAAATGTGGGAACTGTAGGGCCAGGCTCTCGATAGTTATAAGAAACTATTTTGTAAGGATTGTATGCCATCCAGAGCTAGTTCAGAGACTGCCTCTTTAAAGGAGTTTATGTCTTTTATTAAGGAGGTTGTGGCCTCCTTTCCGGTCTTTCAATGACAGGTTAGCAGGTCTGGGGCCTTCCTCATCTAGTTCCATAGCTTAAGAGCCTTCAGCCTCGGCTAGACCCCTTCCTCTATTAGTATCCGAGACCTTTAGTTCGCACAATGCCTCTCATCTGGAAGAAGGTGAGAACCCAAGTTCTTCATCTGATGGAGATTCCGCATCAGAGGAGGATACGGGTAGCTCTAAGTTTCTTTTTCCAGCGGAAGATATTCACAAACTTTTAAAGTCAATATATACTTCAGAACAGATTGAGACACCTCAGCTGGTCCAATCTGTACAAGATAAAAT
>JARGYO010000267.1:797500-805000 GCA_029206835.1 Rana muscosa
AACTGTTGGTAAAGACACAAGAAGTACTAAAGAAGGACTTACCTGTTGAGAAGAAATCCTCTGTGACCCCTGATGGTGGCTGTTTGCAGGGCGAGCCGTCAGCTGCGTTGTCGGCCGCCACTGCAGTAAACCAGGCCCAGGGTAAGGGGAAAATGGCTGCCCCAGCAATGGTGGTTGCAGCCTCTAGCATTGAAAAGGACGAGGTACTAGCAATGGCGGGCTCCCATGCAGGAACGCTGTCTCCTCGGAAGGTGGTGGGAGGGCCTGCTGTACAAGGGGCCAATGGGCATGGTATATCTGCAGTAGGAGGAGCCGCGATTCCCGCGGTTGCCGCGATTAGCGGGTCTGGCGCTAAACCGGAAGTGAATGCTGAACCGGAAGCGGAAGCTGACCATCCGCGGCACTTCCGGTCGGCCACTTCCGGTCTTACCGGGAATTCCGGAGCCGTGGATTCCCGTGCAACCAGTAATGGTACAGTGAATATGGAGGTGTCCAGTGGGGTGCCGCCAATACAGGTACAGGATCCCATTTGGGGTGACTGCCCATTAGGTCCCTTGGACGTAAACAACCCCCTAATGGAGCTTATACGTGGGTTGGAGGGCTCCCAACAAGCCCAGGGTGTGGAGGAGGGCTCTCAACAAGCCCAGGGTGTGGAGGAGGGCTCTCAACAAGCCCAGGGTATGGAGGAGGGCTCTCAACAAGCCCAAGGTATAGAACAAAAGTCTTTGCTAGAAATTTGTATGGAATTTTTGAATGATGAGAGGGTGGATCCTTATGGGGGTGATAATGTGATGCAGGAGGGGTCCCCCCAAGTTTTGGGGGTTCCTGCTCCAGTTGCTTCCCAAACAGGACCTCCTCTGGGTGGGCCTTTGCCTGATGCACCCCTGCCGGAGCAACCCCCAGGTGCTCCCCAGTCTGAGCAGGGTGCATCCCTACCGCAACCCCCAGGTGCTCCTCAGTCCGAACAGGGTGCGCCCCTGCCGGAGCAAATTCTGAGGGGTACACCGGAGGTGAATATCGTAAATGCTTTGAGGGAAGGGCGTTCCTTCGCCAATGTGGCTGGTAAAAATGTGTCTCTGGGTCACCTGTATAGTCAGTTTGGGGCTGGAAATTTCCGAGTTCCCCCTGCGGACCAATTTGCAGGGGCTAACTCGTGGTCCCGGGGTACAGGTGGCCCAGAGCGCAAAAGAAGGAACGTGGTGCAGTTAAAGTGGGTTGGCACCACTCCGTGTCCAACTAGAGGATATGTGGTGGACATGGTGTTGGGGCTAGGTATTAAAGTATCGGAATTTTCTTTCTCGTACATCACGGGACACAGAGCGACATAGTCATTACTAATGGGTTATATAGTTACCGTCAGGTGCTGGCACTGGCAACTTCCAAAACCGGAAGTACCCTCCCCTATATAAGCCCCTCCCATCCGGGAGCACCTCAGTTTTTTGCCAGTGTCTAAGGTGTTGGCCAAGAAGAAACATGTGTTTTTCACTGAGCTTGCGTACAGGTTCTTTTGGGCCTCAGTAAGCTATTCCGGATCCGACCAAAAAAGCTTCATAGCTAAACGGTCGGTACCCGGGCCTTGCAGAGAAGAGCAAGGTTCTGCCTGTAATGCTTCTCTTAGGAGAGCTGGACCCTGGGATCCAGAGCTCTGGTCATACCCACGACCAAGATGTTTTCTGTGCAGGGTGCTATACAGGTCCAGGGGAGTGGAATCCTTGGGAACCCGGTCCCTGAAGGTTTGATTACAATGCCTGCCGTGATAGGTGAAGTTTGGGCTTTTGTGGACCAAACAAAGTCCTGCGGCGGGGAACAGGTAAGTGGGGGCCCCCAGGAACTTGGTTCTATTGGGGGACCCCCAAGCCTAATTTGTCTTTCTGTCTGTTACCTAACGGTATTCCCGCTAATATCTGTGCATGCCTGTAACTACTAAAAAAAAATGTAATAATTTTTAATGGTGGTCAAGAAAAAAAAAAAAAAAAAAGAATGTTTTTTATATATGTTTAGTATATTAAACTGCGGTACCTGTGTTTGTCCACTAGAGGCCGCTGTGGAATGTTTTTCTTGTCATATGGACTAGTTTCTCAGAGAGCAAAGTCCAGGCAGCTGGTGAGTTCTCCTACAGGAAACTGTTTCCTCTGCCATGTTGCAGTGTTCGTCTATCCCCCGGCCTGCGGCAAAGGGGGCCCTGGCTCCTGTCCCTGGTTTCCATGTTTGAAAATTAGCGCTGAGGCGCACGTGGCCGCGCGCGTGCGCGTGCACGCGCCTCTATATATAGAGGTGGCCGGAAAAACGGGGGGGGGGGGCCTGGGGGATGACGCTCTGTGCGCGCCGCAGCGCTTCTGCGCATGTGCGGGCGTCCCAGCAGGTTTTAAAAAGCCACATTATTGCAGTAAGCTGGCTATGAAGTACAGAGACAGAGCTGACAACATTTAAAGGCATACAGCAAGCGGTTGATACAGGCATCCCCTAGAAAGGCACATTAGTAGACACCAACTGTTTATTATAGCAGCATTTATGCTAGACTATTATCAGTAACTGGTGTATTACGGCTGGAATACCTCAGCTTTAGGCTTAGGAATATGCCGTCCAGAAGCTCCGGAACTGAATCTTCCAGGAAGCGAAGGGGGTCTCATCGGGCTCGGAGGATCTTGGGCATACTTCTGCTGCACCAGTCTCCCCTGAAGTTCAGAGGTAAGTGACCGTAGAGACCCCGCAGGGGTACTTGGTACTGTGGTTGTCCTCAGTTCACCGGCTCCTGTGTATGTAACAGAGGAGGTTTTTTCCTCAGCTCTGGGAGGATTAGAGAGAGATTGTCAACATTGATCGCTGCCTCCCTGTCAGGGAAAGCACGCCCGATCTCCGTCTCCTCCTTCAGAGTGCCTGTTAGCAGAGCAACAGTCCCATACAGGGATCGACCTGCCTGAAGGGGATCAGGATGAGGTTGATTCTGTTATAGAGGAATCAACAGTGGGGGAACCTTTTCTCAGCATCTCAAGCTGAAAGATTATGGGTTCAGTCTCTGACTAACATGGTCCGATCAGCATTTAAAAATGCACCTTGCGGAACCATCAACCACTACTGTATCCTCGTTGGGGTCGCTAGAAGTCCCCAGACTGTTTGTTCTTTTCCACTTCACCCTTTACTGAAAGGGCTCATTTACCAGGATTGGGAATGTCCTGAGAAAATATTTATTCCCCCAAGAGATTTCCGGTGGTCTATCCCATGGAGGATAAGTTCATCAAAAAAAAAAAAAATGGAAGGTCCCTACAGTGGACGCAGCCATCTCTTGTATGTATAAATCACTGACATGTCCAGTGGATAATGTCCAAATGTTCAAGAACCCAATAGATAAAAGATTGGAGTCCTTATGAAAATCTGCTTGGTGATACAACCAGCAGTAGCAGCTATTGGGGTCTGCTAAGCAGTGAAGGATCAGTTGAAACAGGTCTTGAGGGACTTGACAGATCAGCAGGCTTTGCCCTAGCTGATCTACCTAGAGCCTTAGGCTTTGCGGTTGACGCCATAGAGGATTCAGTCCATCAGGCCTCCCGCCTTACGCTGTCTATAGTACATATGCGTAGGCTCCTATGGCTCAAAAACTGGTCTGCTGAAGCTCCCTGTAAAGAATGGCTGGTTAGCGTCCCATTTCATGGTGAACGCTTATTCAGGGAAAACCTGGACTAATATATCCAGAAAATTTCCAGCGGTAAAAATACGCTCTTGCCGGTTAAAAGCTTGCCGGTTAAGAGTTAGAGGTCCCTCTTTAAGAGGCCTGCTTCTCCAGTCCCTGGGGCATCGGCTGTGTAACAGTTCCGACGGCCTCCTCGGTCAAATCCCGGGGGTAAAAAACAGGGACAGTAGCAGGGTAATGAGAAACCCTGGGTCAGGGGAGGTACAAAACCTCCCCCAAAGTTAAATTCATTGAAGCCCCCACTCAGTCGGGTGGGGGGAGGACTCCAGTTGTTCACAAGAGACCTGGCGGGACACGATCAAGACAGATAGGTGCTCTCCGCAGTAGGTTTGGGATACAGTTTGGAGTTAAAAGACTCTCCTCCTTCCCATTTTTGAGGTCAAACGTGCCAAGGGATCCCCGGAAGAGAGAGTCCCTCCTGTTGGCACTAGAACAACTATTGCTCCAAGGAGTAATTATGGAGGTTCCCCTGGAAGAATGAGGGTTCGGGTTTTGCTCAAACCTCTTTACAGTCCCGAAGCAAACGCGGACGGGAGGCCCATATTAATTCTAAAAGGGCTATACAAATTCCTGTATATCAGGACTTTCCGATGGAGTCGATCCGATCGGTGGCCACTGCCCTACAAGGGGAGGATTGGTTAGCCGCGATCGACATCAAAGATGCTTATTGCATATTCCCATCTTTCCAGTCCACCAAAAATTTCTACGCTTTGCAGTAGAAGGGCGCCATTTTCAGTTCAGAGCCTTACCCTTCGGTTTGGCCACAGCACCACGAGTGTTTACAAAAATTCTGGCCCTTTATTGGCCAATCTAAGAACACAAGGTGTAATGATAATGGCATATCTGGATGACTTGTTGCTGATAGACCACTCAGTGAAAAAACTAGACGTGGTCGTTCACAAGACGATCAAGTATCTGGAATCTCACGGTTGGATTATCAACCGAGACAAGTCAGCCCTAAAAACCAGTCAAAAGTCTGGAATACTTGGGGCTAAGGTTGGATTCAGGCCAGAGAAAAATATTCTTGCCTCGAGGAAAGGTGTTGTCTTTGAAAGATTTGATCCACTTAGTGGGTACAAAAAAGACAGCCGTCCATACGCCTGTATATGAGGCTGCTGGGAAAAATGGTGGCATCATTCGAAGCAGTACCCTACGGTCAATTCCATTCAAGGAATTTGCAAGGGGCCATACTGTCAGCCTGGAACAAAAAAGTTCAGGCCCTAGACTTACAATGTCCTTGTCCCCTTCCGTTCGCAAGAGCCTCCGTTGGTGGTTGGTTCCCCAGAATCTGGAAAAAAGGAAATCCTTCAGTCCGATTTCTTGGAAGGTGGTCACTACAGATGCCAGCCTTATAGGCTGGGGAGCAGTACTGGAGCAATAGTCTCTCCAGGGCAGATGGTCGGATGCAGAAAAGGCCCTGCCCATCAATCTCTTAGAGATACGAGCAGCCCGGTATGCCCTAGTAGCATGGACATCCAAACTCCAAGGGTCCCCTGTCAGAATTCAATCAGACAATGCCACAGCAGTGGCATATATCAATCATCAGGGGGGCACCAGGAGTCGTGCAGCCCAGAGGGAAGTATATTACATCCTGAAATGGGCAGAAAAAATATGTCCCAGCCATATCTGCGGTATTCATTCCAGGAGTGGAGAATTGGAAGGCGGACTTTCTAAGTCGCCAGCAATTAGGCCCAGAGGAAGGGTCCCTTCACCCCGAGGTTTTCTGGACAATATGTCAGCGGTGGGGAACATCGGATGTAGATCTTCTAGCATCCAGATTCAACGCAAAGGGGGACAGGTTTGTCTCTCGGACAAGGGATCCCCTAGCGTGCGGCTCGGATGCCCTAGTGTTCCCTTGGGATCAGTTCAAGCTGATATATGCATTCCCACCGCCACAATTGTTACCTCGATTACTCCGCAGAATCAGGGTAGAAAAGAAACCAATGATTCTGGTGGCTCCAGCGTGGCCCCGAAGAGCATGGTACGCGGAGATCGTAAAAATGTCTGTGGGGAGTCCTTGGACCCTCCCACATCGTCCGGACCTGCTTTCGCAGGGACCGATATACCACCCTTCCTTACCAGCCCTAGGTTTGACGGCCTGGCTATTGAAGCCCACATTCTAAAAAAGAGAGGGCTCTCTAATGCTGTGGTGTCTACCATGATCAATGCCAGGAAACCGATATCCAGGCAGATCTACTATAGAATCTGGAAGGCGTACATCGCCTGGTGTGAAGCCAAGAAATGGCATCCACGTAAATACGTAATAGGTAGAATTCTGGACTTCCTACAATGGGCTGTAGATAGGAAGCTTGCCTTGAGTACTATCAAAGGTCAGATTTCGGCCTTGTCAATATTTTTTCAAAGGCCCTTGGCTTCGCATTCACTAGTCAAAGCCTTTATACAAGGAGTGATGCGTATTAGTCCTCCGGTTAATATTCCCATATGTCCATGGGATCTAAACTTGGTTCTGTCGGTTCTACAGAAACAGCCATTTGAACCATTACAGCATATTTCCTTGGTGCTTCTCACCAGGAAATTTATTTTTCTAGTAGCTATTTGTTCGGCTAAAAGAGTGTCGAAATTAGCAGCTATGTCCTGTAGGGAGCCATATCTGGTTATCCATAAGGACAGAGTAGTGTTACGTCCTCATCCAGCCTTTCTTCCTAAGGTGGTATCGAGGTTTCATTTGAACCAAGATGTGGTTCTTCCTTCTTTTTTCCCCAAACCTACTTCGGTAGAGGAAAAGTTATTGCATTCTTGGATGTAGTAAGAGCAGTTAAAGCTTACCTAAAAGCCACTGCTCAGATTCGCAGAACGGATACTTTGTTTATTCTGCCGGAAGGCCCCAGAAGGGGTCAGGCAGCGTCAAAATCTACTTTAGCCAGGTGGATTCGACAGGTCATAATACAAGCCTATAGCTTGAGAAGTAGACCGCCTCCGTTCAAAGTTAGGGCGCACTCCACGAGAGCAGTTGGAACTTCATGGGCAGTGCATCACCAGGCCTCCCTGGCTCAAATCTGTAAGGCCGCAACATGGTCTTCAGTACACACGTTTACTAGGTTCTACCAGGTGGACGTTAGAAGTCAGGAGGATGTCGCCTTTGGGCGCAGTGTGTTGCAGGCCGCAAAAGATCCTCATGTCTGATAGCGCTCAGCTTATATATGGTGTATCCCCCCCCTCATTTGGCATTGCTTTAGGACATCCCATTAGTAATGACTATGTCGCTCTGTGTCCCGTGATGTACGAGAAAGAAAATAGGATTTTTATAACAGCTTACCTGTAAAATCCTTTTCTTGGAGTACATCACGGGACACAGAGCTCCCGCCCCTCTTTGGGGACACTTATTGCTTTGCTACAAAACTGAGGTGCTCCCGGATGGGAGGGGCTTATATAGGGGAGGGTACTTCCGGTTTTGGAAGTTGCCAGTGCCAGCACCTGACGGTAACTATATAACCCATTAGTAATGACTATGTCGCTCTGTGTCCCGTGATGTACTCCAAGAAAAGGATTTTACAGGTAAGCTGTTATAAAAATCCTATTATTTGCAGTAATTCATCCCACAGCGTCACCTGACTTCGATGTAAGTTTCGTGAATCCGGTGGTGATGGAATTATTTATTACAGCCTACGGGCTGGTCAGGGGTACTGACCCTTGGAAGAATTTTCAGTTAATCCCCATCAGTAGGCAAGAAGATGTCAAGAATGTTACAATTCTTGTCAGGAATGAGAGTTTGCCGCAAGAGGATATTGCGACATGGCTGGGACGACATGGCCAGTTGCAGTGTCCCCTAAAGAAGTGTCTGGACAAACGCG